>JAKSZP010000204.1:0-145972 GCA_022478985.1 Massospora cicadina
TGCCTAACTGCTTTGTAGCAGTTTTTCAGAGACCTCATCTTTCACACCCTTGAGGCATCTGCGTTAGTTGAAAAGGGCCTTTGGAGGTGATTACAGTGCTTTTTTTCCTGTTCCTCTGGGTTAACTCAATTTTCCAGTAACCTGATATCAAGTCCATTGCAGGAAAATAATGTGCTCTCCTAATCAGTCCAAAGCATCATTGATTCTTGGCAAAGGGTATGAATCTATTTCTATATTACTGTTGAGCTTCCAGTAGTCTATTACTATGCAGTTGGTGCCATACTTCTTTTTTACAATTAGAACAGGCGAAGCCCCTGGTCTTTTAGATGGCTCAAGAATCCCTTGATCTAGAAACTTGTCAATTTCATCAGTAACAACGTCTTCCACCTTCCATGATTGGCAGATCAACTTAGACCTTATAGCGAGATGATCTCCTGTGTCTACTCAATGACAACCCCCCAAGCACACTTTTTTTTTTTTTTTTTTTTTTTTTTTAAAGTCATGATTGTCAACAGCAAAAATCCCCTTATACTTCTAAAATAAAGCTATTGCTTGGTCTTTTTGTTCCTCTGATAGTCCTATTAAATTACTCTGAGGTACCACCATTAGTACATCAGCAGGTGTCTCTGTCAGTAGACCAAATTTATCCAACGACCTGAAATCAGGAACATGATGGACCTTATCTATTGGAATCAGATTGTAACGGTCGGAAACGTCCTAGTTTCCAATCGCCATCTTACCTTAGGTTTGACGCAATTCATGCCAAACATCCAGTAAGAGCTGGACTATTGATGTAGTAAACCTCAGAATTAGGAAAATTCAGAGCGAGAAAAAGATGAAATAGGTAAGCGAGGTTGCAAACCTCAGAAATAACCTTATTTTATTTATTATCAAATAAAAAGTCGCTGACAAAAAGGATCCTGATAATCTGATACTGTGAACACACCAAAGAAAAGACAGGATATTTGAGGGAGATCAAAACCCCAAAAACCCATTTTTTTGTTGATGTGACAAAAACTTGTTGTGCGTGGATCATCAGGTAAGATAAGGTAAGGGTGGCCCCGAGGCCATTAGAGAAAAGAGAGAATTCCAAATGAAGTTCAGAATTGCACAGACTCGACCTTAATGGTCGCCCTTCTAAGGCCTCACCTGAATTATTGATTAGGCTCTTGCAAGCCTAATCGATAATTCAGGTGAGGCACAACCCCAGCGCCCAAACCTGACAAACACCAAAAAAATTTTAGATTGATCGATTCAATTTTGAGAAATCTGAACCCAAATTGGAATGCAACAAACGGATTAATACCGTCAGTTACACAGATGTAAATCTGCTACAATTTGGTGTCAGCAGATTTACATTGGTTCACTCTAGAGGTTTACTAACAAAACCTTAATCTCCTTATGTCTTGGAAGTATAATCTCTGGAGCCACATGCAGCTCAAACCGCGTTTGATGATAGAGCCCAATGACTTCCCCATATAGCCCACTAGGCACTTCCACCTCTAACTCAGAGTTCACTAGGACTTGATGGCTAGAAGGTATAGATATGGGCCCTGCCGCTCAAAGAGGTATCCCTTGATATTCGTATATCTGCTGAGGAAGGGGCTGAGTCTTGCGCTTTAGTTGGTGATAGCAAACTGGAATCACCCCATAACTATAGGTAAGGTTGATAAGGCTCAAATGCACCAGATCCTTCGGTACTCCACTAGTGGTGAAGTAAATTGGGATTTGCTGACCCAGAATGGCGAGAGTCTTCTCCATCATATTAATGACAGCCCTGAAATGGTGCAGGAAAGTGGCCCCGATTGACAGGTCATAGTTTTCATTTGGCAGCACAATTGTTGGGGCTACAATGACAATGGACCCAAAGCGCAGAGGTAGCGCACTGTAAGCCCTCTCAGAAATGGTGATTACTGCTCCAAAGGTTCCGTACACCATTTGATGGTCCACATCAGGTTTCAAACGTCAACTTTGCCATCAAGTTAGTGGAAAATTTGTTGACTGGATCACCAGTATCTATTATAGCGCGAACTCTTTTTTTTGCTACAAATATATCACAGTATGTACACTCAGAATAAGAAGAATATTGAGAGTTTAATACGTGAACATTTATGGGCTGTCTTTTTTTTAAGAAAAATCATTATCCCCTCACCAACTTTGTGGTATTCTTTGACAATGGCATCTACTGGAAGGGCGACGTTTACTCCTTTCAGAGTTGGAGCATCCGCGGCAGGATCAAGTTTGTCCAAGGAGGCTTGATCAAGCATTTGACAGGCATACAGCTTCAGTTGTTTGAGGGACTCTCCTTCCGCCGCCACCTTGGCTTGAGATCGTGTCACTACATTTACTCCTCCAAAAAGGCTGCTGATATAAAAGCCCGTCATCATACTGAGGGACTTCCGCAGGGTATACTACTATTGATTAGGGGGCATTTTGAGTTGATATCGTGGAGGTAGAGGGTCCCATCTCTACTCCGCTCCATCTTTTCCTTGATAGTATTGATCTTGGTGTACGTAGTTCATATGGCGGTTATGGCAGATTCTCTGCCAACTAGCCAGGGCAACTGTATTTGTAGCAGTTAACCCCATAAGAGCCACGTCCTTGATTATCATAAGAGGGTCCTAACCAGAAAGTTTGGGGTCATTCAGCATAACCAGCCTCAGGTTGGTAAGCTGATTGTTGACAGTTGGCATAGCTAGGTACTGGTCAATAGCTAGTTCCTGGTCAATAGCTGGGTTGCTGACAGTTTTCGTGACCAGCCCATTGACGCTGATCAAACTGTTGGGAATTTGGCTGAGGGCAAGGTGCAGAGTTGTAGAAAGGCTGAGGATTAATAGATGGATCTGAAGACAGATGAGAGTATTCTCCTGGACAAAAGGGTGCAGTAGCGGTGGTAGTTTTCCATTCCATATTCGGTGACAGAAAGTTAGGGGATACAAGATGCAAAAACTGTACATTTTGAGAAGAGGTACGTCATCATCCAGAAGCAGCGAAAAAACATTATGAAGTTTGTGATATGGCTTCAACGCAGAGGTCACGGCAATTCACACTTCAGCTTCTACTAAGTACTCAGCTCCAATCAGTACATGGGCTTATGTTGTGATCAATCAGCGAACTCCAGGAGGGTCTTGTTTCAACGGAATCCAATCATTAAAAATTCTGCTTTTTGCTGTGACATCTTTGAAGTACCCCCAAACAGGCAGAATATGGTATCCTTTACATCCTTATAGGTGACAGGGCTAATTTGGAGGTAACAGGTGACCTGATTGGCGCTTTAAACATCCAAGGCAGATATTAACATCTTAGCCTTCTGTCTATCAGATGCACCTTATGCTGAAAACTAAAACTGTTTGAAGAAACCATGAATGTTCCTGTTGCAGTCAAATGGAGGTAGTTTTTTTTATTAACCTCCTCATCCCATTCACAGGGTTTTGGGCCATATTGAGGAATGGATTGAGATCCTAAAGTGGTTTCTCAATGAGGAGCTGAATTAGCAGAAGTTGGGATGTCCACCGCTTCAGGGGTAGTATGACCTTCTGCCATTAGCAGTACTGCCCTTACTTGAGGTAAGTGTCATTACAACTCATATTTGTATCTGGTACTACCATCCTTGATGTAGCAACTCCGACCAGCATCATATTCTTCCTCATATGATGCCCCCTCTTGATGGTCATCCTTTTCCCAGAGAGAAGACCAAGAGGTATTGGTCAAAATTTATTCTGCGCACTGCAGCCATTAAGTGAAATCATTCTATTGGTTGGTGAGTTCTTTGTTTTGTTGTCCTAAATATTTGCATTTGGCTAAACATACTATCAAGTTGGTGCATGACAGCATCTCGTTCTTGTAGAAGTTCATCTTGGTTTTTGAGCACCGCATCTAAGGTAAGTTTGAGTTCTACATATCCAGCTGGTGCAGTGTTCCGTGAAAATTCACCAGCAACAAAGCTTGTGTAATGTATGGCTGGCGACTGGAGTTCTGGAGTTTTGGGTGGTTGATCAATGGGCCCCCAGTAGTGAGCACCACTGTTATAAATTTGGATAGTATTGTTAGGATCCGTCATGTTGTTTGTACAGGTCAAACCCACTGATCAACAGACAGACAATGTGAGGATTTTTGGCCTTTCAAACACACTTTAATAATACTTAAAATAGGAGCAATTGCCCCAATAGATTCTTTATCTATTTTTTATAAATACAGCTACCTTTCACTGTAACATTCCCTCTCTAGTATTAGCAAATTCCTTCTCTCAATCGCCCATCTTGCTTATATACAATGACTTAGGCGATACTGCTCTCATGTCTTAGGCTATTATATTCCACCGATTCTCCTCAAATTCAGCTTGTTATTCTCTAATCCTCTGTATCCCTAATTATAGGCTAATTACTTCATTTTTGTTGAATGTTGACATCACCTTATTGCCTTATCACCTTCTATAAAGGTGATCCAATAAAAAGTTGTTATATTCCAATATCACCTCATCTTGAGGCACTTGAATAACTGTAACTGATATCTTTTCAGTGGATTCTGCCTTAGCTGTACCACAATTATTGTCCAGTCATATCTGAATTTCAACACAGAGAAAGCATATCTGAGAAGGATTTTTAAAGGAAAAAAGATCTTTTTTATTTTAACCGAGGCAAGCTGACCAGGGGACAGGCATTACCAAAAGATAGAAATGAATGACATGAAATCTGAACAGGGTCAACTCCATCGAAGAAAGTTTTTCCACCTCCAGATTGTGACTCTAATTTTTCTGGTTATGTCATGGGTAAGGTTTTCATGTTATTAGACCTACTAACCACCAATAGCTTCCTTTGGCTGGCACCCCAATTGATGTATGAAGGGTGGGAATCGAACCCACAACCTTCAGGTTGGTAGCTGTACGCCCTTACTGACTCGCCTTCCACCCCCAGGAAAAAAGATCTTTTTCTAGAGAAAGCTGCACTATCCTACTTGGAATTTACTTGACAAGCCTGTGAGCCTCTGTCAGTATTTGTTACTACTGTATGCTTCCTTGATTTTTAATAAAAACCCTATTACTGTATAAGGTTTTCAAAAATATTATTATAAAGGTTGCTGTCCTCATACAGTACCTTATAATATTGGTATATTGATATGTGTACTTATAATGACTCCCTAATGCTAATTTTAACATAACGGTTACTTTGTATACTCTGACCTCTGTTCAGGCCCACCAGACCTAGATATCACGCCTTAGAGACTAAAGAGAAGTACAGATTTTATCTTTTCATACTGAAAGGGCCTTCAGCACACCAAGAATGAATTCTACAAGTGACGTGTTGATGAGGTAGAATGTTGTTTTGGGAAAATATATTAGCATGTAGAAAGAGGCTTTTTAAAATGAAGCTCCCCTATAATGCCTCTACTTAAATCCGGTATCCTTTAAGAGGTTGTCACTAGAGAGCTCTTAGACAATGAGAAAATAATTCTGATGATAACCACTTTTGATGCCACTTATTAATCCTATTGATTCTTATATTTCTTATCTTATATTTGAGGTAAGCTGACTAGGGGACAGACATTACTGAAACAAAAAACTAAAAACTAATGTAACTAATTGATTTAAATAAAACCCCAAAATGAGCGTATTGAATGATACACACCAAACAAAAACAAACAACCAGGTGGGGCAGCGGAAAACTGCAAATTTAACCATGGCGGAAGGGGAGGGGGATTGGGGGGGTTAATATTTGACAGCAGATTCCTAATTCCAGAGTAGGGCATGTGTCAAGGCGGAGAGCAAAGGCGTCAGGGCATCAGTGGAATGTGATTTGATATCACTATTGATTAGTATCTCATAGAATTTGCCAGCTATAAAATTTGGCGCTGATGTATTTGGCTAAATACCTTTTGGATTTAATGAGGGCTTCTGGTAGTTTGATGAACGTGGCAATATTGGTTCAGGTAATTTTAGCTTTAGGATTTTGTGCTGCAGTTACCACGTTCTGTACAGCGTTATTGACATTTTTGTGTAATTGATTCACTGTAATCTTACTTTTTGGGGTGAGTGTTGAGGGGATAACAGGTGGGGGAATTACTCCTGTGAACATCGCCACTGATTTGATGACAGCTTTGCGGAGGGGGTGACAATCTGGCGTGGCAGCTGCTTTGACTGCAAGCTGGTGGTCACTGCAAAATGGTTCGGCATTAGGCTGTGGGGCATATAAATGAGGGTGTAACTGGCATCCCATTCAGCATTAATGAAATTCTCAATTTGAAGATAGGGTTCTTTAATGAGATTACCTGATTAGTCATTTTCAGCCAATGACTCACATGGGTTCTGGTTGAATTAATTGGGGAATCAGCGTATGGTTGATATTTGTTGCAGCATTGGAGGAAGCATGGGATTGAACAGGGGTCCAAGCTGGTGCTTGATTGGAGGAATCATGTGTGGCACTGGGGAGAAAAGGATGCTGATTGGTATCTGAAGGTGCAGCTGCAGCAACAGGCTTTGGGGGAGGTGAAGGTAGGATTGTACCCCATAACAAAACTGGCGCAGGGTGGGCGGTGGATTATAAAGAGTGTCTATAACTCTCCTGTTCCCAGCCTGGAAAGGCTCGGTGCACGGGCCCAGCCAGGGAACTAGATGTTAGTACAAAAAGTTACTAGAGCCCAGCAGAGGGTGCTGGAGCAATAAAAACTTAATTATAGAAGTGCGATCTTCATATCCAAAACCCAACCAAATAATAACTCAGTGCATAGGGTTAGAAGGGGTAGGCACACCAGGTTGGAGATAACCTGGGTGACCCAGAGGTGCACGGGGGATAATTTAATTGTATTCAAAATGGAATGGTTTATGTAGCGTGAGACCTCCTTGAAGAGGTCCACGCACAGGGTCGTTCAAGGTAACCTAAGCAAAAGATGGGAAAAACGTGAATTTTTTATTATAAGAAGACGACCAACAAGGAATGTTGGTTGCAGAAAATATAATCAAACTTACCCGGTAAAATTTGGATCCTGCCAAAATAGTCACAAGCACTGATCCACCAATAGCCAAAGAATACCATCCAAATTGGTATAAAACACTGAAAATGACATTCACTCAAGTAATCGATTGAAGTTGGATCTGACCCAAATGCATGGTTTTATAAATGGAATGGGCTAAAAAACCCCATTCCTCTAACCAAATCAAACCGTCTGCATTAATTTAGTATACCATCCGTTTTAACGCCTGGGCCAATGTAAGGGGCTGGGCATTAGGCACCTCACTTGTACCAACCTGAGCATACTTGGCTTAACCCAGCGTTAGTCTACTGTGTGCCTGAGGTCAGAAAGGGCCTGAAGCTTTACCTTCTGGGCCTCCTGTCGCCCAGCCTTATCCTTAGGGTTGGTCCCCACTATGATGTCATTTAACCATTAAATTACCCTCTCCTCCTAACGGGGCTCAACCCCCCCTCCAGGGGCTTGCACAAGGGAAAAGTTCTTGTGGTCTGGGGCCAACCTCATGGCGACAACGGTCAGTTTGGGTTGAGATCCAGCAGCCTGGGGGAAACGCTTGTGGAAGGCTTCAATCAGATCTTGGCCATGCACACAGTCACGCGCTGGAACCCAACTATTCTCTGCAGCGTCAAAACCCTTCCAGGGTACCAGTACTCAAGTTTTCTTTAACTTGTCGGGAGGCGACTATTTCTTCTACTTCCCACTCTGCCCCATCCCCGAGATAGGCCTCAGGAGTCTCTGGTGGGGGCCCTCAAACAACATCAATTTGCTCTCATGGAAGACAGAGAAGATCTGAAATGAAGAGGGAAGATCTAGCTGGTATGAGGCATGGCCCATCTTTCTAACCACACGGTAAGGGCTAATCCTCTTTAGTCCCAGCTTCTTGCATGGCTGTTTGATAGGGATGTTACGAGCATCAAGCATCACGAGACCCCCTTCCTTATACGCTGGACCCACTCAGCGCTTACCATCAGCATTCTCCTTATAAACATGCATTGCCGCCTCCAAACTTGTGGAAAACCCATGGTGGACATCCTTTATAGTCTTGACAAAGTCCACCACCGCTTCACCCTTAGAACCACAGCTGGGTCTATGTTAAAGGCGGGGTTAAAGCCATGGTTGGAGAAAAAAGAGAAACAACTGATAGAAGAATGAAAAGTGTTGGTGTAACTGAATTGGGCCATAGGGAGTTGAAAACCCAATCTGAATGATCTGCGGCGGTGTTTACCGCAGAAACTGTTCTAAGCACTAGTTCACTAGATCAGTCTGCCCATCTGATTGGGGGTGATAGTCAGTCAAATGGCAGGGGCGATTCTGAAGAGTATTACACAAGTCTTTCCAAAAGATAGAGGTAAATTGGCGTCCCCAGTCACTGATAATCTCTTGGTTACCCATTTAGTGCAAACACATGCGTGACAAAAGCCTAACCATCTCAGCCGCGGTTATTGTAGTTCCGCAAGGAATGAAGTGGGCGAACTTCGTAAAATGGTCCTCCACCACCATGATGGCATCATAACCATCAGAGACAGGTAGTACCAGAATGAAATCCACCAATAGGGAAGTTCAGGGCCCTTTGGTTTTTTTGGACTGGTACCAACAACCCCTCTAAAGGTTGACGATTTAGTTTCATTTGGTTGCAGATCAAGCACTCTTTGCAATACCGTGCCACCTAAGCAGGCAAGCATTTCCAATTGTAGTTGCGTCGTACTAACTCCAAGGCCTTTGCTATACCAGGATGACTGACGATGAGTCCATCATGAGTTCCCAGATGATTTCCAGGCGCAGTGGTCCAGCAGGAACCCATAGGCGCCCCTGAAACCACACCATCTCATCCTTCACGTGATAACCCCTGGATAGATCCTCTTGATTCAAAGCGCTCTTCGCAAGTAGCATAGTATATTCAGCTGATAGCAGCTGAGTAAGGACCACCTTTATGAACTTACTTTATTCCTCCAAATTTTCCAGAGGTGCAAGCACTGGCCCAATGGCCAAGGGAGAGGAAGTTGAGACACCCTTTTATTTAAAGGTATCATCACCTGTGTGTTATGGACTTCTACCTTCTTTGAATCAGGAGCTAAAGCAGGGTTGCAGCTTAACGCATCTGCCAAACCATTATCCTTACCCAAGGTGAATTCGTAAGAAAAGGCAAATTGGCCTAGGGTCTCATGCCAACGGGTCTGCCGTGGGGTTAGGACATGAGGGGCTCAGTAGTACAGCAAGTCATGGTGATCTGTACGTACATGAAACAGCTGGGTAGAGCCATGCAAGTGGTGACGCCAATAAGTCAGCGCCTCCACCATTGCTAGTAGCTCCTTGTCATAAACAGCGTAATTCAACTCAGGAAGAGACATTTTTTAAAAAATATCCCAACAGATGCTCTATCTCATCTTCGCCTACTTGTAACAAGGCAGCTGCTATGGCAAAGTTGGAGGCATCAGTAGATACAATGAAATTCTTTAAAGGGTTGACATGGCGAAGAACGGACGTGGACAACATGGTGCACTTCACTTCTTGGAAAGCATCCTCCAAAATGGGGGACCACTGAAGCACCTTGGCACCGCTAGCCTTGTATAAGGGAGCTGGCATCTCAGAAAGATTAACTTGAACTTCTTGAGGAATGGACACGTCCCCAAAAACTCCTCAATACATTGACTGAAGAGGGTATGACCACTCAAAAATAGCCTTTTCCTATCTGGAGTTATCATGTGTCCTTGGTCAAACATGGCGTTGCCCAGAAAAGTGACCTGGGACTTAAAAGTTCACATTTTCTGATTTTTAATGTAAGGCAGGCAGCCCTCAATCTCTCTTCCACTTGCCAAAGGTGTTTTTCATGGGACTCCTGATCAGGGGAAAACACCAGGATATCATCCAAGTAAGCAACTGCGCATACCCCAACAAGTCCCCCAACTCAGCATTAATGCGGCGTTGAAAGATGACAGGGGCATTCTTAAGCCTAAAGTCTTACCCAAAACTGGAAAATTACTTTTTCTGGTACAGAATGTGGTTAACCACACCTGGCCCTTCTTTACTCGGATCTGATTGACCGCATTGAGGCAATCCAGCTTGGAGAAGACCTTCACCTTATCCACATAGCGCACAATATGTGAATCCAAAGGGATGGGATGGAGGTCTGATACAGTAGCGTTGTTGAGGTTCCCATAATCTACGCATGGGCATAAAGTACCATCAGCCTTCTCAACAAAGAGAAGGGGGTAGCAAACAGGGGAGGTCCGCTGAAAATCGCACCTTTAGCTAACTGCTCCTTCACCCATACACTTAACGCCTCTTCCTCCCAGATGGTCAAGAGGTAAATGGGAGAAGAAATATGCACCAGATCCACAGTGAGTTTGAAATCACAGTCATACTCAGAATGATCAGGTAGTGCGTTAGCAGATGTTGCATCAAAGGAAGATTCCAAACCCTCCAAACAAGAAGTTAAGGGAACCACCACAGTGGGCTTCAGCATAGAGGCAGTGCTAAGGGTGTGAAGGTGGGGCCAATGGGGCAATTCTCCCTGAACGTTAGCCTCAGACAAAGAACAACTAGTGTGCAACCATTCTTTAATGTTAGGGAGATGGTATTTTCTTTCAAGTTGGTTAAAACATCAAACTTCCGCCACCACTCCACTCCCAAAATGATAGGAAACAAGAGGTTTTTGACAGCCTGGAAGTGATAAAACAAGTGGTATTTTCTACCAGATAGTCCACTGTCCCCATAATCCTAAGAGTGGGCATACCTTGGGACGCCCCTCCCGTAATCTTATCAACTGGCAAGTAACTCAGCTTAAGGTAGTCAGCTAGGCTTTGGTCCATAAGCCATTAGAGGCGCCAGTATCCACCAGTACAGTGGTTCTGAATTTTTCTAATGGGGATGAAAGGGTAGCAGTAAGTAGAAAAAACACTAATGGTCTTGATTTCTAGCAGACAGCGCCAGAACATTACCAACAAACTCTTCATCTGGCATTAGCACACCATCAGGGTATGTTTTGGAATCATAGAACGGGGAAAATAATTGGCCACTCTTACTACTGAGGCCACATAACCCACCATGTCTTCTGAAGGTGCATAAACTTTATCATATTTAATACAAAGTTCTTTCCCCACTTCTTGAGTGCTACGAATCATGCTAGGGGTCAAACGAGGGTTCTCAGGGGTTATTTTTTATACTGGAATAGCGTACTCATCCAGGCCATAAAAGCTAATAAATGGCTCAGAGGTTTGGATAAGTTTTTCGTCATAAAACGCGTTTTTAGACGTGAACAACCCTATTCCCCTAACCGCAATGGAATGCCTGACATTATCCAAGGCAACACCCCCATGCCCAGCTGCGCCAATTCTGCCATCATCATCTAAAACGTGCTGTCAAAGTAAAACTCGTTTATTTAAATTGAAATTGGTAATCTTGGTGGAAAGTTGGGAAATCACAAATTTTGGACACAGAAGCATCCATATCCACTGGGTACGAGCATGAAGGGTGGGTACTTTCCAGTTGGATGCAGCCATAATCATGCCGAAATGCTCTAACCTGCAGAAAAAAGAGGAAACAGCAGTGCGGCTGACCACTGCTGAAGCCCACAGCTGGCACACACCTTTTACTCTTTGGAAAAGTCCCACATTGAAATATTTTGTGCACATAAAAATAAAAGGTTAGTAACTAATGTAAGGAGAGTGTCTATAACTCTCCTGTTCTCAGCATGGAAGGGCTCGGCGCACAGGACCCATGCCAGGGAAATAACCATTAGTACAAAAGTTACTGGAGCCCAGAAGAGGGTGCTGGAGCAATAAAAATTTAATTATAGAAGTGCGATCTCCATATCCAAAACCCAACAAAAAACAACTCAGTGCACAGCGTTAGAAGGGGTATGCACTCCAGGTTGGAGGGAACCTGGTTGACCCAGCGGTGCACAGGGGTATAATTTAATCATAATCAAAATGTGATGGTTTACGTAGTGCAAATCTCCTCAAAGAGGTCCACGCACAGGATCATTTGAGGTAACATAAGCAAAAAACGGAAAAAAGGGGGATTTTTTATTATAAAAAAGTCGACCAACAAGCAATGTTGGTCGCGGAAAACATAATTAAACTTCGTCAGGGAAATTCAGAGTCTGTGAAAATGGTCATGAGCACCAATCCACCAATAGGCAAAGGCTACCATCCAAATTGGTAGAAAACACCAAAACCAACTTCACTTGACTAAATGATTGTAGTTGAATCTGACCCAAATGCATGATTCCATAAATGATACGGGTTTAAAAACACTGTTCCCATCTAATTGAATTGAATTGTAAGCGTTAGTTGAGTATACCATCCATTTTAATGCCTGGGCCGATGTAAGGGGCGGGGCATTAGTCACCTAACTAGTAATAACCTGGGCATACAAGGCTTGTACCTAGCGTTGGTCTACTGTGTGCCTGAGGTCAGGAAGGGCCTGAAGCTTTACCTTTTGGGCCTCTTGTCGCTCAGCCTTATCCTTAGGGTTGGTCCCCACTATCATGTCATTTAACCATGACATGGATTTTAACCAGCAGAAAAAAGTCAGAGCCTTTGGAAGCAGCTAATGAAGGGCACTTGCATTTTGAATGGTCCAACTCAAAACAGGATGGACAGATAATCCGCCCACCCTCGATGCAGGCCCATAACGGATGGTCAGGGGCAGAAGGAATGATGGCATGAGGGGCAATTGACAAGGCAATTTCATTATATTCAGGGCTGATTGTGGCATACACCCGAGGCCCAGCGACGCGTGTGGCCCATTTTGGGACCACAAATTGTAAGATGAGGCTGTAGCAAAAGGCTGCTAAACCATCCATCAGCTCCTGGTGGAGCACCACAGGGGGGAGGTGGATGGGCAAACCAGCAAACTGAACCACCAAAGTGGTACTGCTAGGAGATAGGTCTGAATTGTGGGGAGAGGGGTACCCTGGAATACCAGGGGCACAGTTGCCACAGTGGCGGCGCCAGCTTCACAGGTGAAGGTGAGATTGATTTAACCCTATTAGGGTCAGAAATCTTTAAAACTGGCGGGAGTCATCACCACCTGAGCCATTTCAATAATGGCTGGTCATGTTAAGGGAAAGGTTTCCCATAGTTGACCCTAAGGCCAAAACTCATGTTGCTCTGGGGGAGAACCAGTGGTCAAAGAAGTACTGCTTGGGTTCAAGTGAGGTAAATGTCAAGATCCTTGGGAGGAACGAATTGCCCAGGGTTTGGTATGACTGGGTGAGCCAGTACAAGCGCGTTTTTCATCTGGACAAAAAACAGTTGGGGAGTTTCGCCGCTGCCCCACACTAGAGCAGCGGGTGGAGAATCTGAGGACATCAGAGCAAAACTATGGCAGGCAATCAAAATTTGCTTGGAAAGTTATGACAAGTGTAAAGAGAGTTTATGTTTCTTAACTTACTGCCCCTAATATGATAGTCTAGTTACTCATATTGCGATCAAGGTCCATAGGATCCCTGCACTATACCTCTTAATTGAAAGTGGGTCCACAGTTAATGTCATTTCTTCCAAATCAAAAAATATAAAATTTACCCAACCTTCTACAATACATTGGATATTGCACTATTATACCTTAATTCACCAGATAAATTGGTTACTACTCCATGTGCACCTTCATGTTCAGTAGGATGTCATTATAGACTCAGCTATAACCCTAGATAAACTCAGTTATGATCATGTTAGATACATAATTCATCTGAGAGCGAAACACCATTATTATGTGGAACCTTACTATCATATTTTGGAAAGTCATCTCATGGAGTTCAAGTCAGCAATAGTAGTAAAGAGCATATATAGGCCTGCACTTGTTATTGTAGATTAAGAATAGGACTAATCAGCTTAGCTACTAAATATGAGGGCTGTGCATAATATTACTGCCTTGTGTAGTTGATATAGCCAAGGGGGTGCTTTTTGTATTCACCAGAGCCTAAAGTGATTACCCCAGGGTTACAGGTCATATTTGACACCTGGGTCCGCATAAAAATTGCCAGTAAGTCTTTTGGAGCTTTAAGGAGCTAAAAAATCTTTTCTCAAAAGAGGCTCTTACTTGCCTGGACTTTGACCCCACATAGCAGGCTCAATATCTATTTTGCTGGCCAACTTAACTCCAAATTTGGCACAATTAGATCCAATACTACAATAACCTAAGTACGCTTAGTGCTCACCAATGAAATTTTTTGTATCTATGGGTTTGTAGCTTTTTTGTATTTGGGTTAGAAGAGCCTTCCACTGTGGCACTAGTCACGACTATAGTAGGAAAAAGCTTCACCACAGAACAAAGAATGAATATCAATGAGATCTAAGAGGAGAAATTTAATCTATTCTCCACATGAAGATCTGACTTGATCAATATTAAAGGGGCTGTACACAATAAGGAGACAGGGGACGAAACCCCTAATAGCTTGTGTCATTATTGGATAAATAACAGAAGTGGCAAAATTTTACTACCAATCTTAAAAGTGGCTAACATTAAGATTAATGTTGCCTTCTTAGAGTCCCTGGACATCTCCTCTTTACTTGGTTAGAATAAAGATGGAAGCCATCAGGTAATTTTGGACTACATTAAGATCAATGCAGTGACCTGATAGGATATTTACCCTCTCCCACAAATTGATGACTCTTTTCAACTCCTGAAAGGAGACCAGTATTTCTCAGTGATGGATACTGCCTAGGGTACTGAAAGAACAGACTAGCACCCAAGATTGAGCAAAGTGCACCCTATCATAAAAGAAGGGCGATCTGTAACTACACATGCTGTAGGTGCTGTAATGCCCCAAACACATTTCTATATGCTATGGAAGGACTACTGAGTGACTTGAAGGATTTTAGTATCCTGGTATACCTTGACAATTTTATAACATCTTCTTAAAAATTATTTGGGCATCAAGAGCACCTTCATGAGGGTTTAATCAACTATTGGAGGCATAAGAAAACTTAAGCCCTATAAGTGCTTTTTTCAAGCTAGAAATGGAATTCTTGCATCATATGGTCACCATCCTTGTAATATAACCTTTACCTGACAAAGTTACTAGATAGAAAAGATGACACTCCACAAAGACTTGAGAAAGACAAGGTATTCCTAGGTATGGTGGAGTATTATAAGCAATTTATCCGCAATTTTCAGAGATTGCTTGTATTTCTGGTATATTTACAGCTAAGAACAGTCTTTTTTTTAAAGCCCCAGAGATATTAGCCCTTTTTTCATCTTTTAGATGGCCCTAATCATCCAGCCTGATTTTGGTTCATCTGAGTTTTTCAACCATTTATGCTTTCACTAATGGAAGTGATGTGGACTGTTGGGACATGAGGGGAGCAACTCCCAACTTGCCAATATTTAATCAGGGCTTAAAGCCCCCAGAGATTTAAGAGACCTTAAAGGGCTTAAGTAAAGTCAAAATGTAAAAAGATATAGGCGATAAACGGTAAGTTTGTTTGAATAAAGCCTTGAAGTATCTATAGGACCTCAAAGCTAGAATTGGGATTGAGAAGGGGAGGATTCAGGAATGAGAAAGTCTCAGCATTGACTGAAAACGGTGAGATAAATATATAATAATTAATATTACAAAGGGCTCAGGATTATTTTGGCATTAGTCACTGGTGAATCCCAAAATGGTTTATGTGATTGGGTACAAGCGTCAAATTGGGATTTTTTTACAACCCAATTGTTTTGAAATCCTTGTACTAGTCTCTGGTGTCAAATTAACATATAATTGAATATTATTAGGGGCCAATCCCCAACACTTTAAATTGGGCTCAACCTGTCAGGGAGATGTTAGATAAGGTTTAGACTGGCCTGGCAGTTGGGTTTCAGAAGCACTCAAAAAGTGCTTTAGAATTCCAGAGGCATTGCCGCTTGGACAACGTTTAAATTAGCTGTTAAATGAAGTTCAATGGAGTGCTGACAGGCTGCAATTATAGCAAACAAACTTGGCAAAGAGCCAAGACGTTGCATCCACAAGGCTAATGGACCTGGGCATCATGAGTTGAAAGATCAGGGAAAACGTCAATAAGGTCTTGACATAATAGGCCTAATTGCCTCTGGAAAGAATTATTGTTAACAACATGACTGGGACAACCAGTCAATATGTGGGCTGTAAGGCCACATTGCTTATGTCATAGGAGTTTGATAAAAGAAAATTTTGAGCTTTATTAGGTAGATTTGACGTAGAGAGATCTTTATTGAAAGTAAAAGAAGAATATTTGACTGTCAATTTCCTCATTATGCTACAGCTTCTTACATAGACAATCATTTTGGGGAATAGCCTAGGAAAGCAAGGATCAGGGTTCTCATGACTCAACCTAACCCAGCAAACTTTGAGCGAGGGAGAAGGAAAAAAAACTTAATTAAACTGAAAATAAAAGAGTTGGCAGCAGGCCAAATGGCTGTCAGTTTGGCCTCAAAAGCCCAAATTGCAGTTCTATTGCAGCTTTTATGGTTAGTGCAAAAGCGTCTTACCAAACGGGCAACAGGAATCTCCCAAGGCTACCCTATGTAGGGTCAGTCCCAAGAGATTAGGAATGGGTTTGGGGTGCCCAACCCACCTGCACCCAGTCACTTTGGCTTACCGTTGATTAAGTAGGATGCATAAGCATAGATCTTGATATTTTTGTAAAGGTTTCTGAGCTGGCAGCGACTGTAAATGATTTCCCCGAGCCATATAAAAGTTCCACCAAAGATTTGACATTAGGCTCATTTTTCTTAGAAGGTAAAGCCTGTTGGGCTTTTTTCTTAATAACTCTGGGGCATATTTCAAACTGGCAATGACATTTCCCAATGGCCCAATGCCATTGTCGAGTTTTGCTGAGGATTTGACACTTGACATTCCCTTTACAAAATTAAGCTCCTGTCAGGCTTAAAATGCTGAGGGCCTGAGCTCTAAGCCTTTGTTTCTTGGGTTAATTGCCATCAACTTCATGAGGTCCTTTTGCACCATGGGATGCCAATTTTTCATTATTTTAGTGCAAATTTCCTCAATTCGCCTGAATATTTTGGCAGAAGTAAATGTGAGGACAGGTGACGGGATCTTCAAAGGGAGAGCTGTTATCCATCACTCATCTACCACATGGACGAGGCCGCCCTGTGAGCCTAGAGGGAAAGATGCCCTTATCAAACCCTTTTTTGCGGGGAACAGGAACACCACCTGGTCCAAGCAGAGGGGACGCTCCCCCAGACTTACATTACCCTTTCCTTTTGCCTATGGGAGAGCGCCACACCGGAGAAATGAATTAGGGTCACATTACGTGGGGCTTAACAATTTGATCACTTTGAGCATAGCGATTTTTAGGGGAGGACGTGGAGCACAGGGTGGGTGGTGTGGAAAGTTTTGATGAGCTCCAAGCAGTTGCACAGTCTTGAGTGCTGGCCCAGATTACTCATATACTAGATAACCTTTTCATTCGGTGAGATATTGGACCAATCAACAAGATTAGCAGGAAATCAGGATGGCCTTAATTTTAGCTTCCTCTGCGCCCTCAATCACAATGTGCTCTGGATCTGAGGGGAACACCCCCTTGAACGGGGGTACAACTGGGACACGTGGAAGACCAGGTGTTTCTTCCAGTGAGGTGGCAATTTTAAATGGAAGGCGCCATTACCCACCCCTCAACCACCAGGTGGTGCCTGAGCGCTTACTTGCAAACTTATGTGATGGCACTTGCATGTGCAAGTGGCGTGTATCAAACATAACATGGGATCCTTCCTTGATATTGTGCACTGGGAGCGTATTTATAAATCTTTGACCCTTTAATCACTTATTTCTTAGGTTAAGTGCTCCTTGAAACAAGGACTGTGTGACCTAAATGTTCTGTGCATGTTCAGCTGCAGCCAGTACATCCAGAAGGTAGCTTGGGCCAACTGAGAATTTAGGGTTGTACCACAAGGTAGCCTCATATGTGGAAAACCCCATAAATGCATGGTAACATTGTTATATTCAAACTGGGTGAGGGGAGTTCATTCGCCCAGGTATCCAGAGCAGCTTCAGCATAACACCGCAAGTACTGTTCCAGGATCTGATTGACCCATTCAGTTTGGCCATCCAACTGAGGATGGTATGCAGTGGAGCGACAAGGCGTGATCTTTAAGATCACAAGCATTTATTCCAAAGCTGTGCCATAAATTGGGGTTACGGTCACTATCAATCTCCTGAGGGAGTCCAAACATCAAAACATATGGCGCATGAAGAGATGTGCAGTTTCTTTTGAAGTAATAGGGGGAGAGCATGGAATGAACAAGGAGAACCTGAAGTGGTTTATAATCACCATAACCGCTGAAAACCCCTTGGAACTGTGAAGCTCAATGATAAAGTCCACGGGCACAAATGTCCATGGCCCCTCTACCTGCTGCAGAGGTGTAAGAACCCATTCTTTTTAGACCAGTCTAATTAGGCCCACACACAAATAATACAGTCTGCAATCCAAGCCAAGACATATTTTGTTAATCCCAGCCAATTATATTTAAGATTGACTAAATCAATGCACTTCTTATTCCCTGGGTGACTGACTGCAGGAGGTTCACGAAAAGCCTGAATTGCTTTGGATTGGAGGAGGGGAGGAACCCAAACCCACAAACTAAATCGAATGACTCATCAGCTAGATAATACTAAGAGTTCTTTGAAGTGGGGAGGGAAAACAGCTTCATAAGGTCCACCCCTTCTGCACATGCTGTTTTGGCTGCTAAGACCCTTAAAATCAAGGGTGCATCTGGAGCTAAATCTTCTGTTTAAACCTCAGGAAGGATATTATTCAAGATATGGGATGGTGAAATGACTGAGACAAGATCCACCTCACCTGAGTCAGCTAGGCAAAATGTGGGGTTGCGGCTTAGAAAATTGGGAAGGATGTTTACCGCTCCTTTCACAACCTCATACTTGAAGTTAAAACTGCACAAGTCCCAGTAGGTGTGGGCCTGTTAATATGTTAACTTCAGTGGCTTTCAAAAGTAAAGAAGTGCTTGGTGGTCCGCTTTCACAGTCACCTCATGCTGAGAGCCCTGCAAAAGATACTGCCAGTGGGTCAAGGCCACACCATGGCTGCCAGCTCCTTGTCATAGACGGCTCAGGGCTGCTCAGTGGGAGAGAACTTTCAGGAAATATAAGTAACTGGGTGTTTAAACCTTTAATGCTCTTGGAGAAAGACAGCTCATACTGCAGCATAAGATACATTGCACGTGACAATACAGGGTTGGGAGGGATCCGCATGCTTAAGGATGGGGGTGGCAAAAACATCTCCTTAATTGAATTGAATGCCATCTGTCACTTAGGCGTCCAACATAAAGGAACTTTCTTGCCTGTGAGTGGATGTAGAGGGGTTGCTAACTGTGAGAGCGCTAGAAGCGAATTTTTTTTGGAAAGACGTTAGTACCTAAGAATCTTCTCAATTGCTTCTGGGTATTTGGCGTTGGCCATTCTCTGATGGCATCCAGTTTGCTATCGGAATGGCGTACCCATCTTTTAAGATGAGGTTACCCAAGAACGTGACTTCATCCCAATAAAACTCACACTTTGAGGGCTTGACGAAAAGACCCGCCTTATGCTAGGCAGCCACTACCGCCTCCAAGTATTTCGCATGTTGTTCAGGTGATGGAGAATGTACCAGGATATTGTCTTTATATGCAACTACGCAGGTGAACTAGAGATCACCCAGCACACTTCTAATCATCTGTTAAATGTTACAGGAGCATTCTTAAGCCCAAAAGGCATCACAAAAAATTGGAATATACCTCGTCTGGTCCAGATAGCATTGAGTCATTCCTGAACTTTCGTCACCTACATTTTATTTAGGGTACCAACTAGATTGAGTTTTGAAACACCCGCGACTTGGCAATTGCTTGGATGATTGTTCCAATGGCAGCTGATAAGAGTTGTGGACCACGATCTTGTTAAGATGGCCGTAATCCATGCAGGGATTAAGGGATCCATCAGGCTTCTTGGCGAAGACTATAGAAAAGGCCACAGGGGATTTCTCTTTGAAGAACCAGCCCTTCTTGAACATGTCATCCAACCAAGTACAGAGGGCAACTTTTACTCCGCCATATGGAGGTATTGTGGGCAGTTAATGTTCACCACCTCCACCATAGTTTAAATCTTCAAGTCAAATTCCATATGTGAGGGAAAGCAGTTAGCATTATTTGGGTCAAAAATGCTCCGATAGCCCATCAGCGCATCAGGTAATCTGGAAGAAGGCCTACAGTAGATCCAAGGGTTGTAATTAATCCAAAGTTTTGAGCTTAGGAAATGCTATCCAATATAGGGAACTCACCCTCCATCTGACCATTAGAAAATGACTAAATGTTAGATTCTAAATAAATCCTCACATGCTGTTGACGCCATCAACCCACACCCAATATCATTAGGAACACAAGGTTAGGCATCACCAATAATGATCACAAAAACTAAACTGGTGAACAGAGAAGGGTATAGGGTGCCATACAATGTAGGATGGTTGGGAGGCCAACAAAGCAACCAACACTGCTGTCCTCAATCTATATCAAGATCCAGCTGCTGGGCATACTCCAGACTTATGAAGTTGCCCGCTGCCCTAGTGTTGACCAAGACCTCAAAGGACGTCTGGTGTGCCCTAATAAGAATTATATTTGTAGCAAAAAGTTGGCGTAATTATATTTATTGGTGGATGCCGTCATTTCTTTAGAGACTAAAGATATTGAAAAAAGGTGAGCTGCAGCACATCAACTTAGGCACGGGGGCAGTGTGAAGATCTGGAACCAATATGGATACTGATTCAACGTCAGGAATGTATCACAAGGTCAAATCATCAAATCCAATCATGAGGTTCCCATTATAAAGGTGAACTAAGAGGAAAGAAGGTGGGAAAATGGAACAAGCTGATAATGAAGAAATTCTCCAAAGCCATCCAGGAACTGCATATAAAATTGGCAATTGACCAGACAACCCACTGAAGACAGACTACTGACTGAACACTGATAAGAAAGATGATAAGCACTGCATCACCCATCTCAATAAGGAGGTGGAAATGGCCAGAAGCAATGGATGGTCAATTAAGTCAGGGGGGCGGCAAATAAAGTTTGGACTAATCTGCCAGTTGGGTTGCAGAAGCACCCAAAAGGCGAACCAGAATGCAATAGGCATTGTCGCATGGATAATGTAAAAATATCTGGTAAATGATTAGCAATGGAATACTGGCAGGATGTAATTATAACAAATAACCTAGCAAAGGGCCAAGCTTTTGCAGCCTCAAAGCCAATGGACCTGGACTTCAGGAGTTTCGAAATCTGAGCAAAAATTTCACTGTGGACTTGACATGATAGTCATAGTGCCTCTATATAGAATTTTTCTAACAACATGGATTGGATTCAGTTAAAACGTGGGCTATGAGGCCACATCTCTGATGGCACGAGGTTTGGTAAAGGAAATTTTCGCTTTTAATTAAAAAGTTTAGCTGCGTGAAGAATTTTATTGAAAGTAAAATAAGAAAATTGACTTTTAATTTCCTCAGTGTGTTACAACTGCTTACATAGACAATCAACTTGGGGAGTAGCTTAAAAAAGCGTGAAATAAGGGCCCTCAAGGCTCGACCTAACCTGGCAAACTTAAAGCAAGGGTAGGAGGAAAATGAGCTTAGTTTGAACTGACTTCAAAAAGAGTCAGCGGAGGATCAAGTCACTTTCAGTAAGTCCTTGTATACCGAAATTTTAGTTCTAATGCACTTTTGACTATTAGCACAATGGCGTCTCGCTCATTAGGCAATGGGAACCTTCAAGGCCACCCCAAACAGGGGTGGTCCCAAGAGGTTGTAAACAGGTTTGGGGTTCCCAGCCCACCTGCACTCGGTCACTTTGGCGTCCATTTGACCAAGCGAGATTCATTGAATAAAACTTTGATATTTGTGAGGAGGGTTCCAAGCTGGTGGCGACTTTCAATGATCGCCCCAAGCCATTGTTGAGTTTAACTTAAAATTTGACAATTAGGCACATTCTTAAGAAGGTACACGCTTTTCTCGCCTTGTTCCAGATAATTTTGGGGCGGATTTCAAAACCAGCTACAACATTTCCCAATGGCCAATGCCATTGGCAAGTTTTGCTGAGGATTTGACACTTGACACCCCCTTTACCAAACATACTGACTGTTAGCCTTATATTGCCGAGGGTTTAGGGCTCTTGGATCTTACATTTGAGGGCTCATTACCATAAACTTCATGAGAACCTTTTTCCCAATGGGGATGCCAACTTTCTTATATTTGGAAAAAATTTCCGAAGTTTTCATGACTGATTTGGCAAAATTAAATGTGGGGACAGGTGCGGGATCTCACGGGGAGAGCTGTTACCCATCGCTCATCTACCACATAATGAAGTCACCTTGTGAGATGAGAGGGGCAGCTGCCCTTCTTGGACCTTTTTTTTAGGGAATGGGAACGCCACCAGTTACAAGCAGAGTGGATGCTCCCTCAGAATTACACAACCCAGGTTAATGGGGAGCCATTCCAGCATTTTGCTCAAAGCAGGTTGTGACCCCTATTTGAGGATTCCCCCAATAAAGGGAGAATCCTAAAAATGGAAATAAGGGCTATCCTGGCCCAACTAGATGAGCAGAGAATAAATTGAACCAGGGCTTACTCTAGAAAAACTTTATCAAAGGCTGAAAGGAATTAATGTTTTACTGAGCAGGAATGTTTTTTTTACTATTTGTGATTAAGCGTTTCTGTTCTTATATATACGGAACCACTATAAATTGTGACCAAACACGCTTGACAAAAGTGGCTTCAACTAATAAAGAATTTTTATAAATTTATAAGGCAGATGGTCTCTCCAGTACAAAGGTATGATTTAATCATTGTACACTGCACTAGTAAAATTCATTTGAACGCAGATTAGCTATATTGGATGCTGACCTTGGCAGTATTAGTGCTTGTAGAAGATTGCTTTTACTACTTTATTTGTTAACCAGATTATTTGGGATTCTAAACCCCCAGAAATATAAAAACACCATGACTAATGTCCTAAAACGCATATTACAGAATGGCATGCTGCAAGACTAATCATTGGAAAGTGGCTATCTACATGCAACCCTCTTCTTGAACCAAATATATCGTCAAATGGTACTCAAACTTAGGAAAATAAGCAGTTAAAAAAGCTACAAGTGGCTTATATGATAGTGCTAATGGGACTTGATCCTTGAGACTATATAGGAATTATTGGACAACTGTTTAATTTATAGGACCCAGGATCAGTCAAGGCCTAATCATCAGCATTAAGTTGTATCTCGATTTTCACCATTTAGTGACATTAGTGTAGGAGTTGTAGGGCCCCTCCCATGAACCTCCACGGTCATTGCTAAATTCTACTCACAATTAATTATCTCACCAAATAGGTTGAGGCCACTTTAGTAACTGCTGTTACTGCAGGCCACGGCCTTTTTCCTATATTGCTCTCTCATCAACAAACGCTGAGGTACAAGGGCTTTGCTCTAAAAATTGGGTTAAACTAAACTACTCAAAGTTTTTTAAGAAATAAACTCCATATTCAATAAAAACCAACACTTCACAGTTCCTTATAATCTTTCTTCTAATGAGGCATAAGAACGTGCAAGTGGTAATTTAGTTTCTATCCTTTGTAAAATGCATCTTCAGACCTATTAAATGGAACCATAACTTGCCATCTCCCACATTAGCTTATCATATAAGGTATCGCTAAATAAATAAAATGTCAGCATATCTAGGCTCTGAACTAAGAGAGTACTGACTACCCAATGGTGTTCAGTCCTCAGTGGAAACCACAGCTCCTGAGACTGCGAGCTAATTAGGTGTCATTAATGATGAAAGAATCAAACTATAAGTTCTCGCCACTCAAGGAATTGTCTTGATAATTATAAAGGATACTATGAAGTATAATGCTAATTGGTTAGCTCTTTTCATATCCAATATTGGTGATCTCATGTTGTTTTAGCATCATCACCCTTGTGGCCAACCTAAAAAAATTGATACTCCTGTTAAGGCCATTTTGGTACTATATAGGGCTTGATCAAAGTATCTCATCGCCAATGTCATCTAAGTTATAATATTTTTCACATAAATAAAAGGTTCTTGCGCTATTTCCCCCTACAAAAGGATCTTGGAAGTGCAATACCAGCACTTGTACTGAAGATTGTTCCAAAAATTACTTAATATGGATTAAAAAGATGTATAAATGTCCTCTTCCAGAATCTGGCCTTTAGGATTTGGATGGATTATTGCCTAATCTGCCCCTGCCCATAAATGTGCAAGGACTAAAAGAGGGGGCTCAATAATCAACACCTGGGGCTACTCCATTCTGGTATCCAAGATTACAACCTGGAATCCCTAAAGAATGGGAAGCCAAAAATCCAGAAGCTGCTCTAAGAGATAACCATGACTCAACCTCCTTATTAGATGCAAAATGAAAGTACTGAAAGAGGAAGACCTAGGTACCTTATCCACCACAGGACACTGAGAAAACCTTACAAAGATCAAAAGCTGTAGCTAGTCAAATTTATAATATAATTTCCCTTATCATTTTTAATTATTTTACTCCACTTTACATAATTTAATAATTGATATCATATCCAGTATAGTTGCCAACTTTCAAAAACTTTAAAGCTAAGGTTCGTCTCCATTACCTCTCTACAGCCATTCCACACTTCAGTGCCATCACAAAGACCTTCATAAATTCCATTCCTTACTGCTCCAGGCACCCAAAAAATTTAAGAATAGGCTCCCTCCCTATAAGAAAGCCAAAATGGATGGTAGAGCGAGTTAATATTACTCTTATCTTGAACCTTCATAAAAAAGGCCACAATTAATCCTCTACATTGGCCGCAGTACTTACCCATTGCAATTATAGCTTACTGCATTAGTTATCATAAATATATCATAGTTTACCAATTATAAGCTTTGTATAGAAGGAAACCCCAATTGCCCTTCAAAGTGCAATATATTTTAGATCATGCTTTCTCAAAGTCCTGAATTTAAGATGAAAGCTATCTCTAATGAATTAAATTGGCTTCAGGCTCCGACCTCAGATAGTTTGTCTGTACCATATCTAGAGAGACAAATTGGATTAATGACAAGCATATCCCCCAATATAATTACAGTCAGGTGACTTAATCCTATTTTACCATCACTAGGAAGGCAGAAGAGCCAAAAACTAACTTGAAATTGTTCAAGAACATACAAGGTCATCTATATAAAAGGAAATGAACAATTAATAAGTAAGGTCACCCAAGGTACAATGTTGAATTGGGTTTATATTAGTTATTTACAAACTTTAATCCCTGCGCCAAGATCTCTAAGGGGGAGTCATGGGAATATATCCCAATCTGAAAATTTGATAATCTCTGACGTCTAGGGCTTAACACCAATCTAAATAGTTGACCACCACTATTGGTGTCCAAACTTGATTTAGACAAAATACCTCAACTTCAAAAAGAGCATAGGATGCAATCAAAATTCAGAAGGACAAATTTGAATTAGATCTTGTCTTTGAAGTTTTTTTGTATCTCATCCCAAGCATTGGTACATCATCCCATGGTATGCTCCCTAAGATCAAACTTATTATTACCGTTTTTGCAATAACTTAGTTTTTTTAGTACTAGATGGTCCCAACCCAAGGGGGGATTCATCGATGTGCAATAACTTAGTTTTTGCTTTTATATATCAAATCTCAAGGACTTTTTATAATTAAAAGAGCTTGTTGCAAAGCCTGGTTACAGTTGGCGAGATATCACAGGTCTAATTAGCACTAAAACAGTATATACTTATGCAGAAAGTATAGACAAAAATAGATATAGAGCTTGTCATAAAAATAAGCTTTTATGAAATATTTTTATTGTTTAGTAGAGTTACTGTGGGATTTTAGTTCTTTTTAGGCCCGCTGGTGCTATTGAGGCCTAAACTCCAACAAATGGGGAATTGTATCCAAAGAGGATAATAAAATAAATAAACCAAAAAATAGAAAGTTGAACCTTTTTATAAGTTATTGGGTCCCGTAGGGGATAAGAAATGAACCCTCATATAATGTTACAGCTTAGTAATTAGACTCATTCTGGGATCAAAGAGCGTATGCATCAAATCATTACTAAGTTTGAGCCAAGTTAGGAATATGACCATTCAGCCTATTGAAGCCCTTGAATCACGCCTCACTTTTTTAGCACTATTGGTGCCCAATCCGAATGAGGGAGCCTCCGTGCATCTTTATTTGCTAATGAGCTAAATAAAGGGATTCATTAGAAATTAAAAATTCCTAATATAGACCCTAAGTTATCAGCCTAGAAAACCATATCAGAAGGCGAGGAAGCTTTAGGAAAACTTTTACCCAGCGCCCACTTTAGCTGGCGGACCATGGAGGATAACATAGGGGTTAGAGCATCAGTGACATGAGGCATAAGGTGGTATAAAGGGGTTTTCTTTGTTAATGAGGCTGGTGCGGTCCATCGCCTCAATGAAGCTCAATTCAATTTATTGGATAGGCTGATGGAGGGTAGAGAGTGGGTTAGACATGACTGTGAGGTAATATTAAAATGAATTTGCTAATCATTATGTGAGAAAATATCTAAACTTTTTGGGACCCCTTCCAACCCTATAAAAGGGCCTGGTCTCCACGGTGTGGCTTGAAGTAGATTAGTGGTAAGACGGGGAGGGACCTCAGAAGAGTTCCCTTGATTCCTTTAAGGAGTTGGAATATTCTTGCTACCTAAACTCAAACCATTTGGCTGAGTTTTACTAATATTTATTGAATATTACCCTAATTCAAAGGTTCCACCGCAAATCAGCCAGGGTCTTTTTGGCAATTTTAAAATCATCCTCATCCAAAGTACTCTTCTCACAATATTTAATTTTCAATTTTCTGACATTTTCCCTTTCAAATAGCGTTAGGTGAAGAGTAAGGGCGCAAGAATTGGCTATGGACATGGTTAATGTTAAACCCCATAGCCAGGTATCATATATTTACTCATCCCCTCGCTTATAGGTAATGACAAAAGGGCCTTCCCAAATAGACCCAAACTCTCACTTCTGGGAGAAATACAAATATGGTAGTATAGCACCAAGTCTGACACTTGGAAGCTAGGTAGAGGAGGCTGGAGCTCATTAGCTGTCTGACCCTCTTTAGTTACCATCTTCACTAAGATGTTCATTACTTCTGATTGCAACTGGATGATGTGCAGGGCTAACTTTTTTATAGCTTGCTAAGGATCAATCTTATCTATGAAGTTATCTTTTGCTACTAAAGCAGGAACCCTGGGTTTTGCTCATACAATACTCGGAACAACAAAATTTTAAAGGATCTGATGATAGCTGATATGGTAAGCCATGATAGCACTGGGTAAGTATAGATCCCAGTGAAGATGATCGAAGTGGCCATTTTGCATGAAGTAGAGACAAGTGTCCCATTGTCTCTTTCTAAAGTACCATTGGTTGAGAGTTGTGATGGGCAGAAAGGAGTTGTTGTGTGCTAATGGAGGTAGCAATTATCTTCACCACTCAGGAGGTAAATTTTTCCCATTGTCACAGAGCAGGACCTGGGGGTAACCATGGCGAGAAAATATATATTGATGGAGGAACAAGGCCGTGGATTTGGCAGTTTGAGCAGGAAGAATCACAGCCTCAACCCATTTAGTAGAATGATTGATATAACCAAGTTTATAATGATTTCCACCAGTGGTCTGAGGTAGAAGGCCTACCACATCTAGACCGATGGTGTGAAAAGGTTGTTGAGGCGTAGTGGGCTAAAACTGATACCTAATCTTATAACTGGATTGCATTTTGGGTCAGGCATGTATATAGGTTTTCAGTTATTGTCTACATGATGCCCTCCAAGTAACATCGCTCTTTAACCTACTCATAGGTTTTTGTACTCCGCTATGCCCTAGAAGGGCATGGGACTCCAAAATCACGGGTACTCGCTTTAATGATTTAAGATAGGGCAACCAAATCATCCCTACTTTCTTATATAACTTCCCTTTCTCCACCTATGTGTTGTGAAATATTGTGCTATAATCTTCTTTACTAGTTCATCTTCATCATCCCACGCATCAGGAGTCATTAGGAGGTTATGCAACCTCTCAACTTCACTAAAGTTAAGGTGGAGGACAGGCAGACGCGTTAACCCATCAACATCAAATGGCGTATCTCTGCTCAATGCTTAATGGTCATATCATAGTGCTGGAGCTTTAGAGCCCAGCGAGCCAACCGCCCTTAGGGTCTTTATATTTGTAATATTTTAAAGAAGCGTGGTTAGTAATTACTTTAAATGCCATCCCATATAGGAAAGGGAGGTAGTGTTCAACAGCGAGCAGGACTTCAAAACAATTTTTCTCAATGACTTTGTAATTGCGCTCAGCCGTCAAAAGCATTTTATTAAAATTAGACATGGGATGATCAACCCCATTTTTATCCAATTGAGCTAAGATAGCTCTAACGTCATAATCAGAGGCATCCGTGAATAACATGAAGGGCTTGCCATAGTCAGGGTGGCGAAGTATTGGCATTTTTTGCAATATCTTCTTTAAAGTAACATACACAGCCTTTTCTTTAGCACCCCAATAGAAAGGGGTTTTTCTAGCCAGGAGGCGGACAAGGGGCTCTCTGAGTTGAGCAAATTTTCTTATAAATTGATGGTAGTACCCCATTATGCCCAAGAAGACTTGTATGTCACAAAGATTTTAGGTGTGGGCATCTTGGATATTTCTTTAACCTTATCCTGTAATGGTTATATCCCATCTTGGGAGATGTCTTGCCAAAGAAAGTCTATCCTCTTCTGGAAGAAAGTATATTTAGATGCTTCACTTTATTTTGGAAGCCCGCAAGCGTTGAAACACCTCCTTTCTGTGCGTAAGATGCTCATTAAACGTTTTTAGAAGACTGTGATGTCACCGAGGTAGACAATCACACAGCTCAGCTTAAGGTCCTGG
Source organism: Massospora cicadina (assembly GCA_022478985.1). Classification (NCBI taxonomy): domain Eukaryota; kingdom Fungi; phylum Entomophthoromycota; class Entomophthoromycetes; order Entomophthorales; family Entomophthoraceae; genus Massospora; species Massospora cicadina. The sequence continues at coordinate 28,853 of JAKSZP010000204.1, forward strand.
AGAATGTGATTCATAGCCCGCTGAAAAGTCGCAGGCTCATTACACAACCCCTGAGGTAGCTGAGTGGGTTGAAACAAACCCTCGCTGAAGATAAGGGCTCTTTACTCCTGATCTTGTAGAGAAAGGCCCATCTGCCAATACCCGCTAGTCAAGTCCATGACAGAGAAGAATTTAGACCTAAAGAGTTGGGCCAGAGCATCATCAATGCGGGGGATAAGGTAGCTGTCCTTCTTGGTGAGGTTATTCGCTTACAGTAGTCCATAACTACCCAATGACCTCCTCTTTCCTTCTTTGTCAATAGTAGTGAGGATGACAAAGGGCTTTTGGGAAGGCAACAACAACCTAGCCTCCAGCAGCTGAATGAGCTCCATCCGCATCTGTTGCTCCTCCACTTTTGATTTGCGGTAGGGATTTGAGCAGATAGGACGAGCATTACCAACATCATTGGTATGAGTCCAACCCTTAATGTGCCCATAGACCATGTCAGATTTAGAGAAAATGTCACTATAGGACTCAAGCAGGATGTGGACCTTCTCCAGCTCAGCTGGAGTAAGTTCATCGGATATATGAATGGAAGGTAGGGTACATAAAGACTGGTCAGCGGGTAAACCCATATCCACCATAGATCCGTTTTTGTGAACTTGCTTTATTTCCTAAAGGGGAATCAGCATGCCTCTTCTTATCTCATGATGCTTTTTTACAACCATATCCTTCTTGGTGAGAGTCCTAACATAATGTTGATGGGTCGTTGATAAGCAGGGTATAGCACGCCTGGAAAATCTCTGGGCTCCAAAGGACTAACTCCATTGGTGATAAGTAGGTGCAGTAGGCAGTTGTGTGGAATTTTTCACGGTAATCTTTGTGTCAACTAACCTTTGTTCACCAGCTTTGATAGTCACTTCTTCAGAAGCATAGAAAGGGATACCTTTGAGGGCGTCCACTGACTGAGGCAACAGTTTGGTATGTCGTCCTGCTGTGGTATAATGTAGGGATAAAGAGGAAGAGGGATAATTGACTGTGCAAACATAGACCTTACTAATGGACTAATCATTTTTCAAAACTAGGGGAACCTCATAGTTAAGCCGGGAGAGATAACCTTGCTTTAAGCTTATAATCCCTCTATACTCGAGCCTGAACTGGATAACAATTAGTAGATCAAAGGTATTGTTAGTTAGGTCCACTGCAGGAGCATTCAAGATGAGCTTCCCAAAAAGGATGGGGCAGAGAAGAGTACATCCCAATGGGCAGCGTTGTTGGGACCTGCAGTCCTAAATTCTTGAGTTTAGTTGCGATTGGAACTAGTTTAATCTTTTTAGTGAGCTTTTGACAACACATCTTTTACAGGGGATTTAGTGTCAAGGATAGTCTTAACCCGCACTCCATTGAATATGACTTCCGCCTTAATTAAAGTTCCACCCAAGTTGAGGGAAGAAGCGAGAAATTACTTAAGTTGGAGAGTAGAGGCAAGTCATTTTGTTTCAAGATATTTCTCCTGGATAGACAGCAGGATATGAACACACTGGTTAAGGCGATCAAGGTGGCAATAAACTGGTCAGCATCACTGACAGTGTCAATGACCTCAAAACACCTCAACACTTGGCAAAGGTAAGTTTGGCAGGGGATCCTAGCCCAATCCACTCTATCAGGTTCAACCTGTCAGGTATCTCTACTTCACATGGGGCTCCTAAGACATAATAACTTCTATCTTCGCCACCCCCTTCATATTCTTCATCAGAGGGATCATCAATGCAGGTTAGGGAGGCCACAGGGGTGAGGTAGGTTTAGGACTTCCCTTTTGGCATGATAAATCCTGTGATGGCTCCTCTACCTTATTAGCTTTTGGAGGAGGCGTTGAAATTTTTAAAGATCACTTTTTGACCTTTAAAGTAGGGGTTTTGTGCTTCATAGAGAAAGGTTTCACACTAGAATTAGCTGACTGAGAGGTTGAGGAAGATATCATCGTGTAAGGAGATATTTCTTCTATAACAGCTTTAGGTCGTTCAGTGGCTATGTATTTTATAAAACAGGTTTTTTAGCGTTTGTGCCCTGGTCATCTAACACATTGTTATTTGGGGTGATTGGCACCTGAGAAAGGGGTTTAGACTTAGATACAATATTTTGAACCACTTGAGAAGGCTGCTCTGGAGAAAAAGATGGGCAAGGCAAAGGAACGACTGTTTTTACTAACTGGGTTTTTGGAGCTGAAGATAAAGGGGCGCATTGCCCCATCACAGCCATTACCATCTGATTATCATTATGGGAAGAAGAATCTGTGTGTGATGGCAACTCCATATGTACAGGTTTCTAAAGGATTGCAGCCTTAGTAGAGGCTAAAATAGCTGGCATAGCTGCTTGGCTCAGAGACCCTTGAATAGGGTCAAGTTCATAGAGATCAGCCACCTCTAATAAAGCTTTCTTGATATCTCGTACATATTTAATTAAACGCTTTAAAAATAGAGGTGCATTGCCAAAGAGGGATGGGACACCAAGCCAGCCAACATAGCCGCAATAGCTTCGTCTATGGGTACCATTTTTGCAAGCATTAAGGGTTGCGCTTTAATATAAAAGCGTTGGAAAAAGAGGCGATTGATTCACCCTGTGCAGACTAGTGCACATAAAGGCCTGTTTTTGCCTGTTCAGACTTTACAGTGAGCCAAATCTTCAGTTAGTGCTTGCTTCACCTCCGCCCAGGTGCTGAGGGTGGCTATGCGTGGAACATTTGCCTCTTGAGCGTCACGACTCAAGCAGGGAAGGAGGTACTTAATTTTAAGGTGATCTGTTACCCCTTCCAGAGCAACTTCAACATAAAGAGAAACGAAGCAACACTTCCCTCACCCAGGGTAAACTTATCCCTAAAAGGGGATTTGTGGATGGTGGGAGCGGCTCCATAAAGGCCTTGGGAAGAGTGCTACTCAAGCCTTTTAAATTGAAATAAAGCACTGGCTAGTTGTTGCTCTAAAGCAACTAGCCTGGGTTCCGAGGTACTTGTCATTTTAAAACAAGATTTTGGTGTTATACAGGGCCCCTGTAGTGAGCACCACTTGTTGGATTTTAGAAATTTTTAGGCTCGCCGGTGCTATTGAGGCTTAACTCCAACAAATGGGGGATTGTATCCGTAGAAAATAATAAAATAAAAAACCTAAAAACTAGAAAATTGAGAATTCTTATAAGTTTAATGGGTCCCACGGGGTATAAGAAACAAACCCTCATAAAATGTTATGGCTTAGTAATTAAACTCACTTTGAGCTCAAAGGGCGTACACATCAAATCATTTTTTGTTCAAGTCAAATACAGAAATATGATTATTTGTCTCATTGAAGTCCTTGAATCTCACCTCGCTTTATTGGAAAAGCCAATGGAGGGTCAAGAGTGGGTAGGTCGATCTCATGAGGTAACGTTTGAATAATTTGAGTCAATCACCATGTGGGAAAATATCTGAACTTTTTAGGACCCCTTCCAACCTAAAGGGCCTGGTCTCCGCAGTGTGGCTTGAATGAGATTAGTGGTAAGGCGGGGAGGGACCTTAGAAGAGCTCCCTTGATCCTACCTAGGAGTCAGAATATTCTGGCTACATAAACTCAACCCATTTGACAAAGTTTTTATAATATTTTTTGAATTATTGCCCTAATTCAAAGGATTCCACCAAAAATTGGTCAGGGTCTTTTGGCTGATTTTGGAATCATCCTCGTCTAAAACACACTTCTTACAATTTCAGACTTGCAATTGTCTGACATTCTCACTACTGCCTAAATCAGGGAGTTATCTAGATTATTCTTACACTGACAGAGTCGCACTGTTGAGATTCTTCTGCTAATTCTACACTGGCAGGATCAGAGTGACAGTTTATCTTACCAATGTTTTCTATACCAACTGTGTTGCAATGCTAAATTCTCTCAAGTAAAGCTTGCTGCGTTACTCCCTATTACAATGCAAGGCCAATCAAATCAACCATGGCCTCTAGTCAATTAGCCTTCATTATAGCTCCCAAATCTTCTAGAGTTCTTTCTTCAGGTCAGATAATAGCCTGTGGACTATGCTCATCTAAAATTCACGTTCAACTGTCCAAACTCAGGAACATTCTGCAATATTCTATCAACCTCAGTAGCATCTTGATAATCATCTGCTTAACTTTGGTAGTAATTTCAAAGTTTATATTGATAAGTATATTCAGAGCTCATCTGACGTGATCATTTATGTAATTTTGACAGAGATATCTTACTGATCCAGTGTTAGAATTTGTGAAAGTTGACTAATGGGCTCAGAGCAGGTTCTGTGGAGTGGTCATCCCATCGATGAGCAAATAGTAATTGATTCACTGGAATATATAATAAAGTAAATTAAATGCTACAAATTTGGGCAGGAGAACATACAGATAAGTATATATCATCAGAACAAGTGGAAACCATCCGCTGTAGATTGGACCATTAGTAAACTAAAAAATTGATGATATTTGGTTAAGAAAAAGTTTTGGCAGATATATTTGACAGCAGATCATTAGGAATTGAACTGCAATCTACAACTATTTAGGATGATGTAATATTAAATTGATAAAGCTATAGGACCATTACAAAAATAATAGCAATACGTATCAGAGTAAAATGCTATAAATTAATCTGCCATGAAAGCTAATAATTGGGCTGAAGATATTTGACTTAATAAATTTGGGTATTCAGGCCTAAACATGGTTATTAAGATATATGAAGACAAAAAACAGGGTGAGGGTAGCAGTGGGATATATAGGGCGCTAGGAAGTTATTGGTAAAGTTGATAACTATGTTTGGTCAAGACCTATGATTGTTAAAATTTCCCACTTGACCAATCATAGGGATTGAAATAGGCTAAAGCTGATGGTAGGAAAATTAATAGGGGTTGGCATTTAGGCGTCCTGCTTGTACTTGGGCCAGCAAGTTATAGTAATTCTAGATTTTAAAATAACTGATATTTATGAGAAGATTTGCATTATCTTTAAATGCTCTTTACATTTAAGTACACTGTCCCCTGGGGGACCAGGATTATTATTAAAGAGTGCCAAAACTCACAAGGTAAAGTGGAGTAACAATTACTTTTCTTATTTCTCCCAGGGTGCTTGCTTCTCTGGCTGTATATATGGAAATGAGGGTAGGGCAATTTCCAGCTAAATGAATCCACTGGTCTAGCCAGGTGTCATGGATGAAGCCGTGATGGGTCAGCGATCATTCCTCCATAAGTTAATTGAAAAGGATTTACCCCATAATGGCGGAGGTGAAGGGAACCAACCCTCTGAAGATAAGACTATGAACCTTTTTTATAGATTTGGGCAAATTAAGGATTTTTCCTCACTAGCAGAGTGATGTCAAGCAAAATTTATTTTTGTCTCGACAATTCAGATGACATACTTAATAAAGAAAACAATACTACTCAAGATCAACATTATAATCAACTCCCTTTCTATAAAATTCAGAGGTAAAATTAATTAGCAATCAGCTTATGTTGCAACAATGACTTAAGTGAATTACCATGATGGGAATGATTGAGGCTAAAGGATAAATAATACCAAATTAGAAACCAAATAGCTTAAGTGGTTTTTCTCTCTCATTACAAACACTTTTGCAACATATTCAATTTAAGTCTAGGTAAGTTTGATAATCTTATCGAGGTGAAAATGTGCACCCAATGTCAAGTAGCAGTTGGGCGAGTAAAGTTAAGGGCACAGGTTAGGCCCCACATCACTCAAGTTTCATAAACGCCCCAGAGAATCTGGCAGCATAAATAAAGTTAATAGTAAAAAACCGGCAGTTAGCATTTCCCCAGAAATTTTGGCTTGGAAAGTGCACTGCAACCAGTTATTCAATATGCCGCACTCCCAAACATTATTGTCTGTGGAACATGTGGTGCATGTCTTCCTGGATATTCAACAAACGGTGCTTTAAGAGATATTTGTGGAGATGTACACACATTTATCAAATGCAGTGTATGTCACACCACACTCCACGCCTTGCAGTTAGATGGATCTAAGTTTTAAAAGCAAAAATGCAGAGGATGAAGCCACAAAAGTGCAATTGGGTAGTGGACCTCCAATACAGTCAACGGGTAGCCAAAATGAAGTGCACTTGCTGGACTAAATCGAACCAAATTTTCATAACTTTTGACTTCCTACCTACTACAGTCAAGCGCACCATGCTGGACGCCACCTGAAGGCTGGGCTCGCCAAATATGGGGAAATCTAATCCTTTGAGATTTAGTACCTTACGCTTAATCTGGACCTGTGCACGGGCAAATAAATTGCTGTTTCACCTATCTGTGGGAATAGTGGAAGATTTGACCCAAATTCCTCATACTGCTTTTGTAGAAATTAATAGGCAAGACTCCCACCCATTCAGGGTCACTGTGGATAGTGCACCTCCTATCAGCACTTTCTGTCGCACTTTTGGCCACAAGGCCCATACCTGCCCTGCCAAGGAGGGCATTACTCAAACCAAGATAATCCCAGAAGCAATGTGTGGTGCAGACACCCACTAAGAACTGGCAGTAGACACTGATGCAGCCTTTCCGTGGGGCATGCCAGTGTGCTACATTCAAGTAAAACCTGTGTCCTCACAGGAGCATAAGAAGGCCAAGCAGGCCCACAAGGCGGTGGAAAAGGAGGTGGCAAAGACCGCGTTTGTGATCCCACCCACCCAGATCCAGGAGGACATTGAGTCAATCATGGTGAAAGTGGCTCATAAATCCTTCCACCAATCATATTGGGCCACCCAAGCTGAAGACCCAATGGGTGAGTCAGTTTCACCTGAACAATGCTACCAAGCATCTATTGTAACCAAGTCGCTCACCAATATTCCTGCCAAAATTTAACCTTCATGCGATGTTGCACCATAAGTGCACACAACGCCAAAAATTCGTCCCACAGTGGGGAAAAATAAGAAGGCAAAACCCAACGTGCACCCTACAGCTAAAGCTTCCCATACTGAACCATACTCCATAGCACAGAATACCTGCACTGCCATACAGCGATGTGCTGAAAAAGATAAGGCTGAAGGGTTTGAGTGCCCTTCCCCTCGCACCTAAGGTGCAATGGGGTAACCTTTACTTTAGGGACGTTGAACATCGCTGGACTCAAGACCTTGCCATCCCGGGCTAGAAAACTGAGTCTTTTGGAGAATAATTTACCTGTGGACATCCTGGCCATTCAGGAAACCCACTGTCCACGCGGTGCAGAGGAAACTTGTGCAACCATGCTCCTCCCTTCACTTTCCTTTTGGTCAACGCACTGTGGGGTGCTTGTTCAAGTGACCCATAGAACTAAATTTATTTTGTCAACATTCTACCTTGATGGCCACATCCTTATAGTCACCTTTTTTGGGATGACAAAGTGCACGCTGTTGTTAACATTTACGCCCCAACCTGTGCACAAGATCGTCAGGAATTCTTCTTAGCCATCAAAAGCCTTCCACTACCACCGACCTGTTTGTTGTTTATGACAAGAACTGCTGGACAAACTCAACCACAGACCGCTGGCCCTTGTCACCTAAACCCCCATAGGGCACATTAAACTTCGTGTTCTAAAAGCCACCCTAGGGTTGTTCAATACTCTGCCTCGTCATGCACCACTACTCACTAACATGTCTCGCCAATGTGCAAAACGGCCAGCTAAGGTTCATGGTCCACATTGACCTTATTCTTGCGCTGTTGAAATTTCAATCCCAAATTTTCCATTTTACCATGAAAAAAATGATTTATCTGACCACAGAATGGTATTTGTTTCCTTCTGTTTGTCTAATCCAGCAGCCCAGGCACCAAAGTGGTGCAAACTATGACCTCAGCTCTGTAGTTTACCACACCATTATGTGTAGACCCAATCTCCACCTGGTCAACCTTCAAAGTGAACACCATCTTCCAGGCTCACCACATCTCATCACGTTGCTCGCAGGATGCCTTGGCAGTCATTTTTTGCATGCTGGCAGAAGTGGGCCACCTGAAGTCTAACGTCCTTTCTTCAGGCTACATCCCAGCTTGGGGTTGCAAGTGGACGAAGTGTACACTCACCTCAATGCACTGGTAAAACAACACAAGTATTGGGTTTGTGTTCAGTATATAGCAAAGCATATAACAGTAGGCAATATGCGGTCTACTTACACTTTTAGAAATTCTTTGCACTGCGCCAGAGCTTGGCCTGCACACAGGTGTGAGGGCCAGACCACTCCGTCGCAGATACGCTGGCTGAAGTGTCAATCAAATTACACAACTATTACTCTGAATTTCATTGCTCTGATCCAGTTCTACCAGCTGAAGTGAAAAATTTTCTCAGAAGTGCAAATATCCACATCATTTCCTGTTTTCCATAGTTGATGAATTTGATTACTCGGGATGAACTCTGGTCTGCCATTTGTGGTGCACCATACAGGAAATGCCCAGGTCCAGATGGCATCCCTTATGTGTTCTATAAGAGGTATTTCAAATATTTTTCCTCCTTGCTGCTTGCCTATATGAACCAATGCCTTATGGAAACGCGACTCCTTCCCGGAGGGAAAGAGGCCTTCATGATAACGTTGTCAAGAAAGGGGATAAGATGGACTTGGCCAACTGTCGCCCCATTTCTCTAACAAACACGGATACAAAAATTTTTGCTAAAATCATGGATAACCGTCTAGGGATTGTTGCCTCTGCTACCATCTCACCCAGAACAATTTTGTTTCATACCCAGAAGGTCGATTTGGGACAAAGTGCACTCTGTGGCTAACGCCTGTCATTCCACGGCTTCTGGGGCACTTGTATTTTTGGAACAGCAGAAGGCCTATGATAGAGTAAACTTGGAATACCTCAAGGCCTGCCTCCGCCAATTCCGCCTTCCCCCACGTTTCATCAGTTGGGTGATGCTGATGACTGAATCTGCGACAATGACAGTGCGTGGCTCTGGATTTCTCACGGATTTAGTTCGCCCTCAAAGGGGCCTACGCCTAGGAGACCCTCTAAGACCACTCTTGTATAACTTCAGCCTTGACCCACTTCTTTGAAATGTAATTGCCCGCTTTACTGGTGCCCATGTGCAAGGCCAAACACCAGTCAAGATTTTGGCGTTTTCTGATGATTGTTTTGTTGGGGTGTCTAACAATCATGATTCATGGGCGCTTGAAGCTACTATCCAGGTTTACTCCATGGTATGTAATGCAGCACTTAACGCTTCCAAAACCAAAATTTTTCTTTTTGGTCAGTATCAAGCCAGCTGATCCCCAGCGCCCCATTTTCTACCTGCTTCACAAACTTGCAAACGGGATCTCTTTCCCTGCCAAACCCACACTGCCCCGCTTGTGCTTCCCTTTGTGCCAAGCACCACAGTTGGCCCTGTCCGCCATTTTTGGGTGTGGCTGGAGGCGGGAGGGTACGCCTCAATGGTGATGAAAACCATATCCTAGACAACGTTACGAAATTCATAGCTTCCCTCAAAGCCCATCAGACCTCCCTTACAGGCAGAGTAGTGCTAGCCAACTCTATGCTCCTATCTAAAGTTTGGTTTGGGGCCACGCCTTCACAATTTTCCCCTTATTTCTTCAAGTCATTATACACTCTTCTTCAAGGGTGGCTTTGGTTAGGCCGCCAACCATTAGTGCGCTTGGATGTCATGTTTGGCCCTCGCCATAGTGGTGGCACTGGCCTGCTCAACTATGAGGTCCACGCCGCCAAATTTCTTAGCACCTGGATCTCTGCAGCCACCAACCCTATGATCTCAGCTCAGCACTGGTCCTGCGCGGCCTTCTCCAACTTCTCCCACGCCATGGCCATACTAATCCTGCCCAACCCATTCTCTGTTAAAGTTTCTCGCCTCACATCCTTCTGCTGCGGGACCACATGGGACGTCGCCCCACTTCAATAGGATTCTCCTCTCCATGCGGATCGCTGAGTGTAGAATTCGCATCAGTGGGCACACTGCCCAAAGGGGGCTTCCTGCTCCTCGGTTCACCCAGGAAATACAAGGACTACCCATACTGAACGTAGTGAAACCCATGAGGTCCCCTACCATAGCCAGGGTGGACTATCTGGATATGTTGGACATCCCCTACTCCATAGATTCCCAGAAAGCCATATGGAAGTACGCCCACCACCCTCTTCTGCAGCTTCATATTTGTTCCCATGTGTAGCCCTGCTTGAGAAGGGTATATCATACTGCCAAGCGTTCTAACACTTTGCGCTCATCTTGCGTCATGTGTGGCCAGTATGAATGATGGTTCACCGCCTGGAAGAGTGCCCTCCTCAAAAGCGATATGGCGTGATGTAAAGCATCTATTTCGCCAGGATTAGGCACAGCCCTTCAGCCTGTCTAAGGACATCTTTGCTTTGTCCATGGTTTCCCCTCTACCACCTTCCCTCCATGCCTTAGTGGTTGCAATTGGTATGTGGACCACCCACACAATTGTCTTGGATGCTATCTCAGGATCCACTCCCACCCTCCAGGAAGTTATAAACCCGTTCCAGTCGCACATTTTGGACCACTTTCAGGCGGGGATGTTTGGGTACCTCTCACCCTGTCACCGCCAGATGGTCTGATCCTGGTTTCAGGTTTGGTTGATTGCTTCAGACCCCTTCCTACATATGTGCTCAATAGTAGCGCAAGCCCCTACACCAATAACCCCCTTCCTTCTCTTGGCGTTCCCAATGGCAACAAGAGATAGCATTTACTTCTCTGGGGTGCAATCCTCTCGCTGAGTTCATTTTGTTAGTTTAGTTTACTTATTGGAAGTGTCCATCCTCTGGTTCGCCTTCTCCAAATAAAATTCAAAATTTAAAATTCAAAAATCAAATAGCTTAAATGATTCGCTTGAACGCATGAAGTGAGGCTTATTGTAGGAGGGACATCACGTGACCTGAAATCAAAAAGCATATTACTAAATTTGTGAATAAATCAATATTAAAAGAAGATACCACTTCCCAAAACAATGAAGTGGGTAGGATGAGAGGGCTCCTGGACATATATGTTCAGAGATAACAGCCTCCAGAAAAATCTCACAGATACTGGAATACATTAAATGATGCTTAAAGAAAGTAGCAGTTATACGCCTTATTAAGGGATCATGAAAATCCACATATTTTACCTAAATTCTATTTTATTTTGGAATATTCATTCATTTACCTATATTGATATTTTATCAGAACTAAAAAATACTTCAATCTTTACATTAATAAAACTTTTCTACAGAATCTTAGTTTTATATTTTTATGCTCACTTACAGTGGTTTAAGTGAACTACTTGCAAGTACCCAGGCTGGGATTAGCTAGTGAGAGGAACACAGTAACTAGTCTGAAATCTGCTCTGTTTGACCAATGACACTCTCTATTTTAGATACCTTGGAGCCGAGCTTCCAAGGTTGAGGTTTGATTAGCTTCTGTTAAGTCCTGTAGTCCAAAATATAACTAAAAATCAAAAAGTATAACAAGAGACTTTCTTATGGGCGTGAACAGTATACCAAAGAGATCATTGCTACAAATTAGCATCAGAGGAGAAAATGCTCCATGAGGATGATTTTCATTAAAAAAAGTTTGTCTAGTTTCTAATCTGTGCAGAGTAGACCTCCATAGAAGCAAGTTGTCCTCACATGCTAAGCAAAACAAAGGCAATGAGCTAACTCCATGTAACCTTAAACAGATGAGCTCATCATCTCCGGGTTTAACTAAATCATTTGAAGGGTATTTTGGTGACACGTTTCCTGAAGCTGCTCCAGCATCTAGAAATAATGGCTGCAAAACCTCCACTCTTAGGTCGCAAATGCAGCATTTAACTTTTGCTCTCTCCTCCTTCTAGAATCAAAGGTCTTTTAAAAAGAGATGTAAAGCTGTTTCTCTGGAGTTTATAATAAGAGACTCAAGTTAATTTATATAGAGGTCTAGAGTACATCTATTATCCCCCTTAAAGCTCCCCTCTCATGTTTTGAACCCTTCTAGTCTGATCATTTTGTGGCACTACTTAACCATGGCCTCCTTGACGTCCTCAAACAGTCTCAACATGGTAAGAACCTCATTGTTTAATTTAACTTATTGCGGGGAAGGCTGACCATGGGACGGACACTTCCTAATATGACTCAGAAGAGACAAAACTTAGTACCAGGGAGAGGCACCCCAGAGAAGCGATTCTATCTCTTGTTGCCAGCGGGAACGCCACTTATGGGGAGGGGGAGGAAACGTGTGAAGGGGCCATAGCCACAATTGAGCACGTGTGGAGGAAGGGGTCTGATTTGATGAACCAGACTGGGAACCAGGAAGAGACCAGCTGTTGGCAATGCGGTGGGAGGTATCCAAACATCCAGCTTGAAAGTGGTCCACCAAATGGGACCGGAATCTGTGTACCGCTTCTGGGAGAGTGGGGTGGAGCCTGCGATGGCATCTAAGACAATCGTGTGGATGATCACTATGGCGATTGCAACCACCAAAGCACGGAAGGAGGGTGGAAGGGGGAGGCCATTGATAAAGCAAATATATCTCTTGACAGACTGAAGGGATGTGTTTGATCCTAGCCCAGCTGACGTTAAACTTCGCGCCATATCACTTTAGAGGTAGGACACTTCTCCAGGCTGTGGAACAGCGTTCCATATTGGCCGCACACAACACAGGATGATGTAAAGCGTTAGAGCGCTCAGCTGTATGATACACCCACCTCAGGCAGCGCCACACATGGGAGCGGACTTGAGGCTGCAACAGAGGATGGTGTGCATATTTCCAGATAGTTTTTGGGTCTCAATGGAGTAAGGGATATCCATCATGTCCAGATAGTCCACCCTGGATAGGACATGGGGTCGTGTGAGGATCACGCCATCATGGATGGGTAGCCCCTGTACCTTTTGTGTGAACTGAGGAGAGGGGCAGCCTCTCTGGGCTTTGTGTCCGCTAATACAAATTCTCCACTCAGCGCTCCGCATGGAGAGGAGGATTTGTTTGTAGTGGGTTTTAGTCCCGTGAGGGCCTGTGGCCGATGTGTGTGATGCGAGGTATTTCATCAGGGAATGGGAGTTCAATGGGTTATTGAGGCCCAAGGCTTGGGAGAAGTTGGAGCGGGCCGCGCGGGACCAGTGTTGGGAGGGGAGCGTAGGGGCGGTGACTGCCGCTATCCAGGTACCCAAGATCTTGGCAGCATGGGCTCTGAAGTCGAGCAGACCCATGTCACCATGATGATGAGGGCCAAACATGACCTCTAGCCGTACTGGTGGAGGGCGGCCTGACCAAAGCCATCCTTGCAGCAGGTCATACAAGGATTTGAAGAAGCTTGGGGAGAAGGGGATGGCGTGGGCTCCAAACCAGACTTTGGAGAGGAGCATAGAGTTGGCTAAAACAACCCTGCCAGTAAGGGAAGTAGGGTGGGCTCTGAGAGAGGCGATTCGCTTCATCACGTTGTCCAGAATACGGCACTCCATTACTGCTGACGCATATCCGCCTGCCTCCATCCAAACGCCCAGATGGCATACCTGTCCTATGGTAGGGCGAGGCATGAAGGGGAGCACCAGTGGGACGGTGTGTGTTGAGCATGTAGGGCGAGGACGTGGGTGAGCAGATGGGCCGGGTTGGGAACTAATTGCTGGGGCCCAGCAGTTCTGAAACTGACCAAGAAGGATGATTTCGGTTTTGGAAGCGTTCAGTGCCGCGTTACTTACCCGGTAATACTCCTGGATGAGAGCTTCAAGCGCGCGTGCATCTTGATTATTAGACACCCCAACCACACAATCATCTGTGAACGCCAATATTTTGACTGGGGCTTGGCCTGGCACATGGACCCCAGTGAGTTGGGCATTCACATTTCGCAGTAGTGGGTCAAGGCTGAAGTTGTATAAGAGTGGGCTAAGGGGGTCCCCTTGTCGCAAGCCCCTTTGAGGGCGGACTACTTCTGCTAGGAAGCCAGGGCCACGCACTGCCATTGTTGCAGATTCCATGAGCAGCATCACCTAGTTGATAAAGTGAGGGGTTAAGCGGAATTGATGGAGGCAGGCCCTGAGGTATTCCCAGTTTACTCTATCATAGGCCTCCTGTTGGTCCAATAATACAAGTGCCCCAGAGGCTGTGGACTGACATACATTAGCCACAGAGTGCACGTTATCCCAAATTGACCTTCTGGGTATGAAACTGAATTTTTCTGGGGAGATGGTGGCAGATGCTACAGTCCCTAAACGGTTAGCCATAATTTTTGATTAAAATTTTAGTGTCTGTGTTAGTTAAAGAAATGGGGCGCCAGTTGGCTAAGTCTAGCTTATCCCCTTTCTTGAAGAGTGTGATGGTAAAGGCCTCATGTCCTCCAGGAAGGAGGCGCGTTTCCATAAGGCATTGGTTCATATAGGCAAGCAGCAAGGAGGAAAAATATTTGAAATACTTTTTGTAGAATTCATATGGAATGCCATCTGAGCCTGGGCATTTTTGGCTTGGTGCACCGCGAATGGCTGTCCATAATTCATTCAGAGTAATCAAATTCATTATTTTCGGGTATCAGAAAATGGTGTAGATGTGGGCTTGGTTGAGAAATTCTGCCACTTCAGCCGGCTAAATTGGATTGGATTAGTACAACTTGGAGTAATACTTTTATATTTTTTGATTGCCACTTCAGCTGGCATATCCGCAATGGAATCATCCAATCTTCGCACCTGTGTGCAGGCTATGCTCTGTCGTGATGTGAAATTTTTTTAAAGAAATGTGCGGTGCACTTGTCGCCTTTTGTGATGCAATTGGCCCTGTACTGAACACAAACCCAATGTTTGTGTTGCCTTTCGAGTGTGTTGAGGTGGGCGGCTGCCTCTGCCCACTTCTGGCCCCATGCAGAGCTGTATCCTGTAGCTAAGATATTAGACTCCAGGTGTGCCAACTCTGCCAGAGCGCGCGAAATGACCGCCAATGTGGCTTTGAGCATCTGGAGGAGAGATGGCGAGAGTGGCGGATGGTATCATCTTTGATAGTTGCCCATGTGGAAATGAGGTCCACGCAAAATGGTGCAACAAACTCTTTTGCCAAAGTTGCTGATTCCACCCACGTGGAAAATCCTGGCAACGCGAGCTCAGAGGGGCGGATTTTGCACCAATGTGGGGCCTTAGCAGCTGTGACAGGTAGGTGGTGGGTTATTGAGACTAGTTGATAGTCGGAGAATTCCATTTTTGTTGTTTTAAAGTGGGATATGTCGGATTGGAATTTCGCTGGCGTAAGGATAAGGTAAATGCAGGACATGGACCTTAATTGGCCATTGTGGACGTGGGGGCGCATCATGTTCTCAAGCAGCAGGGCTTGCCGTGGCTGCACATCCATTAACCCAAGAGTGGCCTTTAGAATGCGAAGTTCAATGTGGCCCTGGGGGGCATGGGAGGAGGAAGGCCACCGGTCTGTTAGAGTGTTTAGCCAGCAGTTCATATCGCTGACTACGAAAGGGTCTGAGGGTAGCAGGAGGGATTTGACCAACGAGAAAAATTCCCGCCGCTCTCATGCACCATTTGGGGCATAGATGTTGATGATAGTATGTACCTCATCAGCCCACGAGAAGGTGACAACAAGGACTCAGCCATTTAGGAAGGTTTCTGATGATAAAAATTTGAAAAAAAGTATTTTTCTGAGTTAGTACCCCACAGTGTTCTGACCAAAAGGATAGGGATGGGAGGAGCATTGTTTTCCAAGCTTCCTCAGAACCTCGTGGACAGTGGGACTCCTGGATGGCCAGGATATCCATTGGGTAAATATTGTTGTAAAAACTCAGTTTCCTAGCCCAGGATAGGGAGGCCTTGAGTCCGGTATATTCAACATCCCTAAAGTGAAGGTTTCCCCCATTGCACCTTAGGTGCGAGGGGGTGGGCACCCAGGCCCACCAGCCTCCTCTAGATCCTCATGGGCCTTCACAGCAGCAAGGGTGTTAGCAGCAACACTATTAGGATTTTTGTTAATTTTTGCAGAAAGAGTTGTGTTGGTTTTAGCCTTCACTTTTTTTCCCCAACATTGGACGAATTTTTGAGGTGCAGATGAGTTTGGTGCACCATTGAGCGGGTCAAAAAAAATTTTTACAGTTGGGATGGGTCCCAAGTCAGTTTTGACTGGAGCTTGGGTGCAACAATTGGGTGAGATCGAGTCCCCCATTGGATCCTCAGATTGAGTGGCCCAATCAGCATGGGCTTTCTAATCTGATTGGTTGATGGATTCCCGAGTTGCTCCTGCTGTGAAGGTTTCAATGTCCTCCTGGTGTTGGGAGTGTGGGATAGCGGTGGTGGCTTTGGCTGCTTCCTTAGCTGCAGCCCTGCAGGCCTGCTCGTCCTTCTTCTGCTCTTGTGGGGAGATAGGCTTTACCAGTAGGTAGCAGCCTTGTGCTCCCCATGGGAAAGCCTCATTGGTGCTTGCGGTTGGTTTGCAGTGCACCTCTCCGCTGTCCACGGTCACCTGAAATGGGTGGGTGGTATGCCCTGCAATATCAATAAAAGTGGAGTGTGGGATCTGGGTTAGGTCCTTCACAATCTCCTCAGTTGGGGTCAGGACTGCGATGGCTTTGCCAGTGCACAGGTGTGGCATCAGCATAAAGCATTGCATTTTGAAAGTTTGTATTTCGCTGTATACAGTGAGACCATCTTTCAAGTGTTGTTTCAAAATGTACGTTTTACCAAAGTAGGCAAAAAGTCAAATGTGAGGAAAATTTGGTTTGATTTTGTCCATCTGGTGCGTTTGGTTTTGACAACCCATTGCCCTTTGGGGAGGTCAACCACTATGTGCACCGCAGCAGCCTCATCTGCTGCCTCTTTGTTTTTGAAACCTAGGTCCAGCCAACTGCCTTACATGGAGTGAGGTGCGACATACACTGCGGTCAGGAAAATTGTGTGCACATCTTCACAAAATTTTTCCCATAAGGCCATTTGTTGGATGTCCAGAAACATGCAGACTCCGAATTCCACTGACAAAAGTGGCTGAGAGTTTGGCGTGTTGATGTACTGGTTGCATCATGCTTGCCATGCGGCTATTTATGAGGAAATAGTGACCGCCAGTTTTTTAAAATTTTTGTCTATGCTGCCAGTTTCTCTGGGGCGTTTTCAAACGTTGGAGGCCGCGGGCCTTCCACCTGCTCCTCTTACCTTGCTCGCTCAACTGCTCCCTGACATGGGCGCAGACTAATCTCCTCTGTGACATTATCAAACTAGATTCAGACTTGGATTGAATAGGTTGCAAAAGTGATTGCAACGAGAAAGAAAAATTTTAAGAATCTCATTATATTCAGCACAAAATCCCTCTAAATATTGCTCATGTTATCCTCTCCTTATTTGTCAGTTTTGTTAATAGTGCATCCCCTGTAGTGAGCACCAATGTCGAAAATTTTGTTTGCCTTTGATGAGATGAAATAAATCTAATTGGCACTAAAACAGGATATACTGTATTAGGACAGTTTACCTCAAGGAATAGATGTAGAGCTTGCTGAGTAGCATGAGCTTTTATGGGGATATCTTTATTGATTGGTAGATTTGCACTACCACCCCGTTCAAGGATTTTTCTAGATCCTTCTTTCACTGGCAGAGTCAAACTTCTGGGTTTGTCCACAATTTTCTATAACAGCAGAGTCACACTGCCAGTTTATCATTCAATTTTTTATATAGCAGTAGAGTCGCATTGCTAGTTTCTCTTGGATGGTGCTTGCTGCATTCCACCTCTCTTAAGAATGTAAGGCCACCAAACTATACCATGGCCTCTAGTCAATTAACTTTCTTTCCAGCTTCCAAATCTTCTAGAGTTTCCTCCTTCTGGTTTGCTAATATCCTGTAGATTAAGGGCTCAGAAACTTGACATTTGACTTATTAAGTTTGGAACATCTTGCGGTATTCTTTTTAACCTCAGTAGCATTTTGATAATAATCCTATTCAAATTTAAGTAGCTATATTAGAGTTTCAGTTGACTAGGATATTCTGGACTCATCTGATGAGATAAAAAATTGTAAAATTTGTCATAGATATCCGGGACTGATCTGGCAGAAGTATTAAGTTAAATTTACTAATGGGAATGGAATAGTTTTTGTAGTTAGCCATACAGTCAACAAGTGGATAGGAATCAATATGCCAGAATTAAGTTTGTAAAATAATTTAAATGCTCCGAATTTGACAGGTGTAAATACTAGAAAGTAGTTATCAGCAGGCTGATTGGAAACAATCCACGTATTTTTAGATCATTGGTAAACTTAAAAATTGATGTTATTTTTGCAAGAGAAATTGTTTGCAGAAATTTTTTTAAAAAGATTGATGGAACTGATCTTCCATACACAACTAATCAGGAGAGGGAATATTGAATTATAGATGTTCAGGATCATACCCAAAAGCTAGAAATATATAAAATGTTGGATCATTCAGAAAAATCTGACAGATATCACTGAGAATTGGGTTGAAGACATGTGACTTGATATAATGCATAAATCTGGGCCTAAGAATTGTCAGTGAAATATGAAGATGATAGTCAGGTGAGGGTAGCTGTGGATCCATAGGGCGTTATGGAATTATTGCTGAAACAATATTTTATGCTTGTTAAATCTAAAAATCGCAACAGAGCTTTTACCCTATATTGACTGTTTAGTTTTTAAACTTTGATATGCTTATTCCAGCGTCTTCAGTTTCCTAAAATTTTCTCAGATGTATGGATTTAAATCCCCCTAGTCCTGACAACTTCATTGATCGGAGCACTGATATCAATTATTGCACAAACTCAAATTTTATTCTCAAGTATATTGATATTATAGTGCAACCAGAGAAGTATATTTTATTCATATTTAACGTAAAACGGCTGGGGCGTCAACCTAATTCAATTAGTCTTAATCTTCACTCCAACGTCTAAATATTTGTATTAAAGTCTCTAGATGAAAATCAAATTGCCTCCTTTTAAGGGAGTCAATTAATCAGAATTATATATTTACTCAAACTGGGATAGTTCTGCAAGTTTTTAAACGAATAAGTTAGAATTAAGAAAAGCATTATTGGGTACCACTAGTGCTAAAAAAGCCAAGCTTTTTTACATGGGTATCACCGTGATGGCTAAGTTTACTACTAGTAATCTTTGGAAAGGTGCTTCAATTTTTTTAGATGAATTATTGTTTACCAATAAAGCAACCTTACTCTATTGTCAGCTGTCTTTTCCATGGTCCTCATCATACACAGGCAAAGTAATATATTTATAATCGTTCATTTCTTTAGCAAACTTTTGCCATAATGATCTTTAGAACTAAATCCGGTAGGTCACTTCAGCAACTCCCTGTCAATGTATAGTATTTCCACGCCGTTGGTTGCTACACCTACCTTGTTTTTAATTTTCCCTAGACATTGATTGAACAGAGTACAATTAGTCTCTATAACATGTCCCCCAAAAGTAACTTTGGTCACTTTAAGGACTTAAACATAATTAAGAAGTCCAAATCCTTGTCTATGGTGAACAACAGAGATTATGAAGCTCAGGGTGGCCCAGGGTAGCATTTTAGAAAGGTTTTTTGTCAAATCAGAAATTGCCTTTTCTCACAACAGGACTTTAACCTCATGGTAGAATCATTCAGCAATATGAGTGGTGGTATCATTCTTTCTGAACTGGATAGTCATAAATCTAGATTTGAGAGTGGCCATCCTTTTGGGAATGCAAAATATTCTTAAGACAGAATTAGAATTTTTGAGCTAGTTGTTTGAGGAAGTAAGGCATGATCAGGTCATAGATTTGATCATTCAAATAGTTTGGATGATGGTGGACGCTATAAAGAAATTGTCAGCTTTATACATAATCAATTTAAACACTTTCAGGTTTGACTGCATATCTCATGTCAATCAAGCCTAGTAAGGTTGATTATATTGAAAAATTAAATAGGTTTAATGACATAAGAGGTGGTAGTTCAAAACATCAAGTGTTAAGAAAGTGTCTATAAATCTCCTGTTCCCTAGAGGGGATGGAGAATAATCATCAAAAGATTCTTGGAACAAATCAATACCATAATAAATAATAGAACACCACTGAAGCGCTGGCACCTATATAACTTGAGACCACCTTGAGGAGATCTTTATAAAAAGTCATATATGAATTTCATTCTAGAAAATATACTTACTAATATAGTTTTATTAAGGGAGATGACTAGCAAGAATGGTGATTAAGTAAAGATGACTATAAGAAAATTAGTGAAGTTGGACTATCATCAATTTGCTGAGGGACTGAGTTAAAATCTTACCGATTGGATCACTTCTCATCCATATTAAAGCAACCTTGAGTAATCCTGAACTAAAGTTCTAGACTTCAGTTGATATATTGTCAGATTGGAAAAAATTATAAACAGAATGGGACTCGAATTTTCATTATTTGACAAAATTTAATCACTCATATTTGTTGGTTATATAAATTTTACCTTTGCGTGCAATTGATGTAAAGTCAGGTTGCCCACACATGGACCCTAGATCCATTTTAAACATACTTCGCCCTTAACCTTCGCTGGTCTAAGGTATGATTCAGTTCAGGGATGATGACCAACTTGATGCCTTTGGCTCTAGTACGCCCCTCCTTGATTTTGCAATTTGTCTCCACAATTATGTATTGTATCATGACAGTTTGGGATGACCTTGACGGGGTTCTAAATTCATAAGTTTGTTATAGTGGCTCCAATCCATGTCTGGGGTCACTAAGGAATGAGGTAAGGCCAACAGTGAATTTGGAATGGGTTGTTTGGACAGGTTTGCTGGGACACAAAAATGGACCCACCTTGTTAATTCATCTTCCAATAATTTTAGGTCTATTTTTAGATGGAACTCAAGAATCACACCAAGAGCGTCCTTAATAATAGCTGAGATTTGATGTGCCATTCAATAATAATTGCCACTCATATTTTTGTTACAAGTACTGGATAGTTGTTTAATGAAGCCTTCAAATCCTTAACTTCGTTCAGAATCTAATTTCATAATATTATGTCTTTTGATTTTTGAAATATCCTGTGGTTCTCAGGCTATATCATAAATATTATTATTAGACTTTATTAATTCTCCCAAAAACATTGTGAAGGAGCGATGTAGTTTTCCTATAGTAACTCAATATTTTTATGCACGTAGACTTTCTGGCTCTGAAGAAACGTTAACTCCTCCTGTAAAGAATTAGTAGCTTCATCTGTACTTTTAGTGTTGAGCTGAAATCTGCATTTATCTCTGGGTTTATTGGGTAAGTTCTTCTATTGATTCATCTTGTTTAACCAACACATGCATTTATAATCACACTTTAATCTTTTAACTGGAACTAATTTACTACTTGGATCCACTCACATGTAAAATCTATCAGGCTCATTGCTTTTCAGAAAACTTAATCAAAAGCTAAAGTTCATCTGGAGGATAAGCCCATCCGTTTGCTAGGAAAATTTCTGGCTGAGCTTTTAGTTATAGTTGACTGCTTGTCATACACCTTGGAAGCAGTTCTCCAGTTGTCTTTTCAAAGATTGCAGAGCATCTAAAAGTCCTTATAGTTTTGATTAAACACTTCCATTATTAAAGCATGGTGTTACATATTAGTCATCTTAAAATTGCATATATATGGTTGGAAAATCCTAGCAATATAGTGTCCTAGACCTCATTGTTGCTGATAATGAATAGTATCTGGCCATTATTCATGCCTTGATATTATTCATAGTCATGTAGTATTTGTTCTTGGTATGTCAGCATTAATTGATAATGTATAAGATTGATTGTTATATGGATAGAGATTTTAATTCTGTCAATATCTTTTTTCTGTCATAATTGTTAGGTGGTTAGGAGTAGGTAAAAATCCTTAATGTGGCGTATAGCTACACCTTATTATAGCTTGGCCTAGATAATGAATATGTGAATTGACTTTAATACAACTGATTGGTCATATTCAGTAATCTCTTCTCTTAGGTTAAAATCCATGTTGGTTTGGATTAATACTTGAAATCTATGTTTTACTTGTTCCCTCTATAGTGAGTACCATTATGGTTGCTTGGCAAATACTCACTTCTTGTTAGGTGAAAAGCAAGTAAGAATTAGACTGGCCTGCCAGTCAGAGGGCCAAACACCCAAACGGCAAAACAGAATGCCCAAGGCACTGCTGTTGGTATGACGAATATGGAACCGGAAAGGAGTTCCACCAATATCTGGTGGTGAGCCAGTATTTTGTATAGGCACAAGATAGAGTACCAGATGCTCATGACCATTAACCCTAAGGGGTGCAAGAATGTTGGCAGATAAGGCGGCTTATTTTCAACATATATAAAAAAACTAAATTTTTGGGGAAGGTTTTTTTAATGGAAAATTTAAGGAAGAAAAATTGACCAAAAATTTTCTCAGTGCGATGTGACTGATTAAATAGTAGTTGACTTTAGGGAAAACCAAGCTGGTATTGGGTCCCACAAATTTGACCTAATTGGCAAATTATTTGGGAATGGGCGGGTTAGTTCCCTGGGAACCAACATAAAAAATTTTGTCAGTGGGCCAAGTTTCTATCAGTTTGACCTTGAACATTCAAACCAAGGCTTGGCTACATTTCTTATGGTTGGCACGATGGCATTTAGCCCAACGAGTGGTGGGAATCCCCAAGGCTACCCCACATAGGGGTGGGTCCATTTGGTTGGGAATGGGTTTGGGACGCACAACCCACCTGTGCTTGGTCACTGAACTGTTCATTCAGTCTATGGCAAGGCATCAGGTGAAACACCTGATTTGTCAGCAGGAAGCTTTGGAACCTTGTCAATGGTGTCCAGAGCTATTACCTGCCCATCGGTAGTGATGCCTGATGGGTTTGGGAGGGGGAGATTTTTCCAATCAGCATGTTAACTGAATTGTAACTGTCAGGCATTCTGGCCAATAAATCAGTCTTCATACCTATTTGACTATTTAAAATCTGAGCATTGGGCAGATTGCCTCTCAAATTGGTTACAATTGATTTCATTTTGGCAATCTCAGCGCAGATTACTCTGATTCCCCATAGCAGTTCTACTGAGGAGAGTGTGGGTACCGGGAGCAGTATCCAAAGTGGGAGGGCTGCTACCCAGCACTCGTCTACCATGTGAGAGAGATCGCCCTGAGTAACAAGGGGTACAGCCATCCTCTTTGGTGCCTTCTTGCATGGAAATGGGAAAATGGCCCAATCAACACCCAGAGGATGTTTCCTGGGAATTACACTTCTGCATAAGTTAAGTTCCTTCTTGCACCTCTTAATTTTTATTTAATCACAAGACGTTTTCCAATAAAAAGGTCCAATCTGCTTTATAGATATAAATGCTGCACGATGCACAATTCTTACAATTCCTAGCATATTAAAACTCTACTTCTGAAAAAATTTGACACAATATTAGAATTAAGTCTAAGGTGATATTATATCTGTATATATATGGGGCTAAAGTCAATATCTTAACCTAAGAACAACGATGCACACGTTTTAGGAGTGCAAATGACAGCCAGTAATTTTAATAAAAAGAGTATAATGGGTAAAATAGGCATAACTGAACCTATTTTTGGGAAAGAAAAAGTAAAAGGATGGTGAAAGTGTGTGATAAATCTGGAATGTCAGGGGGTTAGAATTGGATAGTAGATAGCAACATGGCTGTATAATTTATAAATTTATTGCACACGTTTAAATTGTGTGCATGAGTCATTGTTAATTAAATAATATGATTACAGTGATAGTTTAAACAAACCTTTCAGTTGAGTATATTGCAGCCAATGGTATTAACTTGCTTATATTTTCACCCTAGACAGGTGCTGAAGCTCTTTCTTCTGGTAACTTGAAGGCACTTTCTAAACAAGAAAAACCCCTTTTACACTTTTACAGGAGCACTGGAGAAACACTTGGACAAGGGAAATCTATAACCAAAACTCTAATCACAAGAGTTGGCACAAGACAAATAGATATGAAAAAACTAATTGTCCACTCAAATCCCAAGAGCACAAAAGAATTATAAAACATTTTATTCTTTTGCCTAAGTGGTCTATTTTTATTAAGTGAACAAGGGTTTAATTAGGGTTTATGCAGCCCAACTCCTTTATTGACAACCCAATAGGAATGACATCCATCGCTGATGGATTTAACCCTTATGAGCCATTTAAAACCATGACCACTTCATCCACCTAGCTAGATTATGTTGCCAACTAAGTTATGACTCCTTCTGGGGTTTTTGAATTAGCATGTCTCAACAACTTAATTAAACACCCGCAGATTAACCTCATTATGCTTGCAACCTGCTTAGGTACCAGGACTATATACTCATGAACAGAAGGTCAAATTACTTTAAGCTATTTGCAAGTTACTACCAATAAAAGCGTTGCCAACGCTTTAGCAACTTCAAAAACCCTTGTCAATAGCGACAAACTATGATCAATATGCACAGAAAATTTATTAATAAATTTTAAACGAACATGTTAGGAGCGTGTCAGTAACGCTCCAGTTCCAGTAGATGTGTTGGGTGAGGGCCCACCCCACTGCTATGGAACCCACTGATGGAAAAAGTTTAAACAAAGCACTACACAAAAGGATGGTGCACAGAAGAGCCCAATTGAGGATGGCACATATTTAGTTAATCTGGATTTCTTGGAGGCAGGCAAACAAGATTTAATAAATGCACATAGACAAAAAAATGAATGAGAATTTTAAACCAGACTAATAAGGAATAATAGTCTTGTAAAAACGTAATTAAACACTGGGGGGAGGTTTTTGATTGGTGGAAGTAGTGCTAAGCCTAGGTGGACCAATAGGCGCATGCTACCATTGACCAGGGGCCTATAAAATGATATTGTCTAAACTTAAGTTATGGATTGCAAATTGAATCATCCTGAATTAACAATCTTATAAATGGAACGGGTTTCAAATTCCTGTTCCTCAAATAACTGTAAACAACCGTCAGAAATTTAGAATTTAGCTGGTGCGTTTTAACGCCCTAGATTTAATACTGGGCTGAGCATCACGCACTTTCTCAGAACCAACCTGGACATATCTCACCTGTACCCCTCTTTGGTCCAGGATATGTTACAAGTCAGGAAGGCCTTGCAACTTGACCTTTTTGTCCTCTTGACATCCAACCTTGCCCTTATAGTCTGTCCCCTCAAATTATGTCATGTAGCCATTACACAACACTCAAAATACTTGCAAATATTATTGGATCATCCTCAATAGGAATATTAGTTATCAATCAAATTGCTTCTAGCAAAAAAGTTTTTTGGTCTCTAGGGAAATAGCCATCATAATCGTGATCATTATAGTGATACCTCCAACATCTGCTATAGGTTTTCTTATTATAAAGTGAACCCCAGCGAGCCAAAAAGATATGTTATTATAATCAATTGAAGCTGGATTATGTGGGAATTCTAAAACTCAACACATTCCCCAGCTTGGCCAGATTATACAACAAAGATAGAATTTGTATAAAGGTGTCACTTCTTTCTGTGGCATGAGTCAGCCATGATGGAAAAAATTGGTATTTGGCATAACTAGAACTTTTTATTCTTGCTTGATGCATCTTATCATGGCCATTTTGGCAGCAATTTTCTTCATACTCTTTCCTTCTCATATTTGCTTCTGCCCCACAAGATCCAGTTCATCAACTGGACCCATAATTAGACCATTTATGTTGATCTTGCCAATAATAATTTCCTGTATGCTTGTTTACCCCTAGTTGAGGTTCTCATGGCTACGCTGTATTAGAATTACTGGTTAATTTGGACAAATGTTTAGCTTTGCCAGTTTTCCCAGGTTAGTGGTTCTCAAGAACTAGTTAGAATGGATCCCAAGTTCTTTTTCTTGTTTATCAATAACATTGACAGCAGAGGTGGTTTTAACTAGAATTAGTCCTGACAAACGTCCACCCCCACTAGATCTTCTTCACTTCCATCATAGTACATCCCCCTTCTCCCCAAAAGACAACATATATCTTGGAACTCTGTCAAATCCACATGATTGTGGCATAAATAAAAAAAAAAATAAACTAATATACATATTTTATTTTATTTTATGAGGTAAGCTGATCAGGGGATGGACATTGCTGAATCTCAAAGTACAAAAAATATGAATGAACAGACCTTCCTGAACAGAATGTGTTGATTACCCAAAAAAGTGAGCAAAACACAAATCAATGAGATCACAACTAACCAGGTGGGACAGCGGCGAGCCACGCATCCCCACATGGCGGAAGAGGAAGGGGGTTAGGGGACTCATCCTCAGATTCCTCAACGTCCAAAGAGTGAGCCAAGACAGAGAGCAAGGGCGTGGGGCTATCAGTGATATGCAGGAGGAGATCTCGGAGGACCTGTTGGTCATAGAAAGTTCTATCATTGAAAATTAAACCTACATATTTGGACAAGCATTTCTTTTCTTGAATGTGGATGACAGAAAGTTGGGAAGTATAAGTGGCACTAGCACGGGTAACTTTTTCTTTTGGTTGGAAAGTGGCAACCACTTCCTGAATGGCCTACGTGGCGTTGTTATGCAACCAGATAATGGTTTTTTGTTATGCAGGGTTCAGCTGGGGGCAAAGGTGTGAAGGGAGAGACCTTTGTCAAGCATTTTTGCTTTGTGGGCAACAGCATGGCAGAGGAACTCTTTTTCAGGTTGGACAGCAATTGCCACAGCAAACTGGTTTTGGTAGAAAATACATTGTCATTTGGCTGTGGGGCATAAAAGCACCAGGGATCGCAGTGGGAAAATGTGTAGGTAGAAATTCCCTCATGCTAACATCGGAGTCTTCAATAACATTACTTGATTTGTCAGTTTCATCTAATGAGGACCATGGGTTCATGTCATATAATTCTGCATTTTTCTCAATAAGGATGGCTGAGGCTGGCGATTGCTTTGGGGCTCAGGATCAAACTATTGTCCAAGCTGCTACCTGATTGGTGGGAACATTGGTGGCACCAGACTTAGGATGGGCCTGATTTGCAGCTGCGGATGCAGAAGTGGCATCAGGTTTGGGAGGAGGGGGAGGTAGGATAGCACCCCATTCCCAAATGGCTGTGAGGTGTTTGGTGAATGGGTAGTGAGCAGTCAAGCCTCCAGAGGTTGCAGAACTTGTGAGGCAGAGGCAACTACGCTTTGAGTGATCCAACTTGAAGCAGGTTCAACATATGGTTCACCTGCCCTCAACTTGGGACCAGAATGAGTGGTCAGGGGCAGAGGCTTTGAAGAAGTGGGGTAATCTACTCAGCGACGTTATTTCATTTAGGGCTGATTTTGGAAAATACTTGAGGCCCAGCGAGGCGTGTGGCTCCATTAGGGACCACAAATTGAACAATGGGGTCATTATCATATACTGCCAAACCTGCCATCAGCTCTTGATGGAGTACCGCAGGGGGAGGTGATTGGGCAACTCAGCAAACCTAACCACCAACGTGGAGTCAGCGGGAAGCTGGGTGCATCTGGTGGGAATTGGGGTGCCCTCAAAAATAAGGGACACAGTTGCTGCAGTGACAGCATCAGCTTTGCAAGTGATGCCAAGGACAAAGTGCCCCTTATATGGGTGGAAAATGATAACCCCAGCAGGTTGCATCACCGCCTGGGCTACTTCAATGATGGCTTTGTCTGCTTATGGTAACAATTTCCCATATTCGACCCAAAGGCCAAAATGCATGTTAGAGTGGGGAAGTACCAGAGGGCAGTGGGGCACTTCCTGGAGCATGCAAGGTGGATTGCAAGATCCTTGGGTGGAACAAACTGACCTAAGGACTTATTAGGACTGGACAAACCAGTCTGAGCATTTTCTCACTGGGAAGAAAACGCTGGATGGGGTTTTGCCGCTGCCCCACACAGGAGCAGCAGGCGGTGGGGCTGTGGACATCAGGAGTCAGTGTAACGGCTAATTTGGCTAGCTATTCCGTTTTGTAAATTTTAATTATCACAAAAGTGACCTTGAGCGGAAAGAAAGCCCTAATATACATATTTTGATTTCTTTTATTATTATAAAGACTTCCCCTTTAAATAAGTATAATTTATACATATTTTTCTATATGCTTTTTATCTTTATATTCTTTTTTTTTTTTTCTCTTATATCTAATAATAAATTTTTACTATGGACCCAATTCATTATACAACCATCAGCAACGTTTTTTGTTGTATAAGCATATGTCTCTTACTTAGTAATAACTATAAATGGACTCAACCATAGAGCATCCAACTTGTATCTTCTTCAAAATCCATGAGTATCACAAAAGGCTACTATATTAACAACATTTTATTCATTTAACACTGGACAACTATAGATCATCTTTTATTGTACTAATTCTTTTGAAATATTGTATCATATGATTGAGATTGCAATTTGCTCATAATATCCACTTGTCAGGTTAATTATTGTTCTTTCTCATATTTAAGGCCGTTTCAACTGCCATATATAATTTGGTTTAATGAAGCTCTTCTTCCAAATTTATAAAGTTTAACCGGCATCTTTTTGTCGCCATATGGTGATTAACAATATATGCAAAGCTAAATAAACCTAGATAGGATCCCCAAGAAGATTTTCCCTACTACCAATTCTCTTAATGTTTTGGCTATGGTACCATTGACTCTTTCCACCATCTTGTTAATCTCTAGTTGGCATGGAATAAATACTACTCCTTTGACCCCTATTGTTTAAATATCCAAGGAAACCCATAGGAGGTTAAATTGTTTCCATTGTCACTAAGTATCATTTATAAGTATACATGATGGTATACTACTAAGCCAGGATGAATATCGTGGTCCTTGTTGCATATAACTACTCAAATCTTTGGTCTTAACCCATCTGGTCAGATAATCTATTTCAATAATTATGTACTTCACACCCCTCAGTACATACACTCAGTGGCCCTCAACATATCACTTGACACTATGTGCAAGGTGAACCTAGGGCACACTAGCCATTATCTTTTCAAAATAGTAGGACTTATGGGTTGACATTCCATGCAACAAGCCTAATAATCTTCCACATAATAGCTTATTCAATTCCAGTAATAATACTAGAGAAGGCGATCTAGCGCTTTTCTAGGCCACCTTGCCCTACAACCTTGTGCAAAGCTTAAATAATCACAGAGGGCTCCAACAGTTAGTAAATAAACATCTACTTACATTTAATTACTATGTAAGGTTGCACATTCTCCATTTCTGTATCCCCACGGCTTCTTTGGCACATTCTGAATCTTCTGGGGTTCATCTCTGAATTTTACTTTAATCATATGTTAGAATAGTTCATCCACTTGCTGATGCATGACATAAATGAAAGGTAAGCTTGCTAATCTATCAGCATTCTAATAAGATGCTCCCACTCTTTGAACAATTTTGAAGTCATAGGCTTTTAACTTCGAAGCTCACCTAGACATTCGCCCCTTTGGTTTTTTTTAAAATTATGCAACCAGCATAAAGATGAGTGGTCATTCACAACAATGAATTGTGTCCCATGAATATATACTCATATTTGCTTACAGACAAATACCACCATGAGGCATTTGTGCTCCATCATGGCGTAGTTCTATCCACTGGCGTTAATTTCTAGATTAAATATGCCATGGTATGCTCATCCCCAACATCATTTAATTAATTTTAAAAAAGCTTTAATTGTCATTAGTGAGGCATACATATGAATTTTATTAGACTAAATAAAATCTGACAATTCAAAATGGATCTGTTCATCATATACTTCTGGAGCTCATTAAATCTTTAGCTACTTTATCAATATGAATCCATTTTTGGATCTTTTAACGGTTGGAAAATGGCTCAGTGACTTTGGTGAACTTTTTCATAAGCAATAAAGCCAAATATTCCAAAAAGACTTGTATATCCTAAACACTCTTTAGGGTTGACAACCGTTCAAAAGCCAATGTTTTATGCAGGTGGGTTAGAATCTGTCATAGTTTATCACAAGCCCCAAGATTTAAGTTCTACCTTAAAGAGATGGTATTTTCTTAGCTTTATATTTAAATTTGCTACCGCTAGGCATTTGGAACTTCCTTTAATGTTCAAGGTGGTCTGTTAACATTCAAACAGAAAAGTTGATGTTGTCCAGATATACTAAAACTCAAGAAAACTTTAATTTATTAACATGGAATCCATTGCCCAATGAAAGGTAGCTGGCATGTTACATAGTCTTCCTGGCATTCTAATCGTCTGATATAACAACTTTTTTTAGTATTTTGCCCACATTTCCAGCTTTCTAGGTTAAAGAATCTTCTGGTTTGTTAGGTGACTAGTCCTGCTAGCAGATGATTTTAAATTTGGATGATATTAATTATTGGTAAAATAATGTCATTAGATTTTTTGGTAATTCTCCAGGTTGAGATCTGCTGGGGCTAATCCATGCAAATGCCTAATAATTCGTTGGGCAGAGTTGACAATGAAATTGATTCATTGATAGTTAATCATTGATTAACTAATAGATGTGCCAAAATGATTGGTCTGTTTTCATCACTACCAATTGAAAAAAATTAGCAGTTGTTAGGCAAGTAAACCATCTGCAACTAGAAATCGACCATTTGGTTCAAGACCTGCCATAATAGTAAAGGGTCCATTACCTAAGCAGGTTTCTAGCAAAATTTATTTGTTTTTATGTGATTGAGAGAAAACATTAGGGACACGTTCTCTTGTAATTCTACCTTAGGTTTAGAGGATGTCTGACAGAGGAATCCTTAGCCTAATGCAGAAGAAAATCGCAGTAAGAGACCTTAAAGTAAAATTTAACATCAAGGCTGCCATTTCATTACTGAGGCGCCAACAGAGGAGTGTAACGCACATTTTCATGCCAATGCGTGACAAACAAGTTGGCAGCACTAGCCATGTCACCGACCACATGACTGATAATCCTGTGGAGAATCACCCTCTAGCCTGAGCCCATTCCCAGAATTTGTGACGTATTTGCAGACTAAGTTTCTGGAGATGCTACAAGCTAGCAGTAAGTCCTGGCCCCAAGATAGTGCCGTTAATGAGGCCAATGCCTGGCCTAGCTCACTTGTTGAGCTCATCATTCCAGTTATTACAATCAAAATTCCTTTAGAAAAAACCAAATTTAAAGCAAGCAAACTGAATTCGTATTGTTGTTTTCCTATTGAGAAAACAAAACTGTATTTACAGTTGCCATTTCCTCATTTTTAAAGCATTTTTAATGGTTTAAATTTTTACTATAACCTTATATTATGCTTTAAAGCAGCATCCAAATTTTTGCTTGTGAAAGTCTCATATCCCACATAATGAAAATTCGGAGGATTTGAGCCGCCGGCCATTTGATATTCCAGATCATTCCTCATACTTGAATCCCCAAATCCTTACCTACAATTTCCATCCCTAGTGGGTTTTCTGATTGGTGTGACTTTCCAAATCCAACCTCCTAATTCATGCGCAAATTTGAACTGATATTCATGAGGTCAATGTGCAGATCAGGCTGGCCCTGATCCATCACATCACCCCCCTTGTAAATCCAGAAACTCTTGGATCTTCTTGGGACAGCATTCACACTCCTCTGGAGTTTGCCAGGTCGCTTCCTCCACTGGATATCCTTTCCATTTCAACAAAAATTGCTGGCGACCCCTAACCCAACGTTCTCTCAGGATTTTCTCAGCCTCATATTCCTGGTTGTCCTCCTCCCATGGGTTCAGTGGCCCATGAGGCTTTGGTACCACCCCAGAATCCTTAGAGTTGTGAACCATGGATAACTGGATGGGCCCTTGACCCTGTCTTGAGTCCAATTCAATTGCTACTTTGTTAACAACCTGAATCACCCTATATGGGCCTAAGAACTTTATCCAAGTTTCTGGCTCTTCACCAGTACCCATAATTCTTTGCTGCCACTAATACCTAATCCCCTATAGCAAACGATGTGGCTGGCACTCTTCATCAATCCACATATTACTTTCGCCATACTGTGGTGCGCTCCAAGTTGTTTTGCAATTTCCTTCCAATTTTGGTCATTCTTTGGGATAATTCGTCTGCCCCTTGACATACTCCACCGTTTGATCCCCAATCCAACTATGGATTGGATCCATGATTAGCAAAAATGGTGATATTCCTGTCAACAGTTGGTGGTGGTTATTGTAAGCTAACTGAGAAAGTCTGACCCAGGTAACCCAATTATTATGCTGATCTGAGATATAGCATCAGTTTATTGCTCCCATATCTGGTTTACCCTCTCTGTTTTCCCATTGGAATGAGGATGGTAAGCCAAAGCCCTACACAGGCGAATCTACAAATTACTGAGCAGACTTGACCAGAATTTTGATACAAATTGGGGACTGCAATCCAAAATAATCTCTGCTAGTAGCCCATGATGGGTGAATATCTTGCCGATATAAACTCTTTCAGTGTCCTTGGCTAAGAATTGTGAGGTATATGGGAAAAACTTGAAGTATCTTGTTAACTGAAAAGCAACAACCATTATCACATCCTTCCCCCGGAACTTAGGTAAACCTGTAATGGAATCCACGATAACCAATTCCAATGTCTGGCTAAAAATTTGGAGTGGGACTAACTTACCCGAAGGCTGCTTTCACAAGGGCTTTGAATGTGCGCAAACCAAGCATTCCGCCACATTTTTTATATCCTTTCACAGTCCAGCCCATTAATACTTCCATCGCACCAAGTCAATTATCTTCACAACCCCCGTATGTCCTGCCAGTGGGTGGTCATGCAATGCCAGAAGCACTTCCCTCTAAAGTTATGGGTTTAGAACCCATATCCGCGAGTTGTGACATATAATTTAATCTTTTTCTTATCATATGTACAATGATGGCTGTAATGAAGGCCCTCAACCGTTTCTGCCCATAACTGCTGCCTGAAAAGTAGCCCTCTTTGCTCTCTTCAGATCTCCCCTTCCAGTTCATCCCTTCACTCAATATCATGGCAAATTGGTCCTCCCAGAACATGGTTACTGTGTTATACTTCTCCATATAGCCTTCTCATACGCTAGCCCCACATCCCAGTGCAACCAATCTGCTATGATGTTAACAGCTCCTAGATGGTATTCCACACCAAACTCATACTGAGCCAGCTCCACATGCCAATGGTCTTGGCGCTGATTCATTTTCCTGGGCTCTCAGAGTATGCCAACACCTGATGGTCTGTACATACTATGAAAGGATGATGGGCTTACAACAAATGGTGCTGCCACCTCTGTTGCGCCACAACCACCACCAGTAGCTCCTTGTCATATATTGGATAATTTGTTTCTGCTGGAATCATTTTCCAGCTGAAATAACACACTGGGTGCTCCAACCCGCCCTTCCCCTTCTATAATAGCACTGCTCCCAAAGCAAAGTTTGTGGAATCTTTCTCGACCACTAAAGGTTTTCCTGGATCCAGATGGGCAAGGACTGGTGCTGAAATGAGCTTCTCTTTCAGCAGGTTAAGGCCGCTCCTCTTCTTCCCCCCATATGAACGGTACATTCTGCGTTAGTTGCATAAGTGGCAAGGCTAACTTTGATAGATACTTGATGAACCACCTGAGGAAATTTGCCATCCCCAGAAAACTTCTTACACCTGTCTGATTGGTTGAAGCCTTCCATGCGTGCACTGCCTGATCTTTTCTGGGAATACACCCATTCCTTTTCTGAATATTACATTACCTAGGAACTTGACTGACTCCTGTTTAAACTCACATTTTGAAGGCTTCAGCCGTCATCCTGTACCAGCCAATGCCTTCAGGACCTCCCACACATCCCATACATGAGCCTCCTTGGAACGTGAAAACACCAAGATGTCATCCATGCAAGCGATACAACACCAGCCAATCAACTGACAGAGTACTCAGTCGATCATTTGTTGAAATACCACTGGGGCATTTCACAGCCCAAATGGCATAACTTGGTGTTGGAAGTTTCCAAGGTGGCACTTGAATGCCATGTATCTTTGGTGCTCCAGCCTCAAAGGTACCTGGTTAAATGCATCTGCCAAATCAAGCTTGGTGAAAATGTTGCATCCCGTGACCATCAGTAAGATATCTTCCATTAGTGGCATTAGCAAGGATCCAGCTCCGTGACCGCATTTAACCTCTGATAGTCCATGCATGGCCATAACTCTCAGCTTGCCTTGGGCACTAGCAACACTGGAGATACCACAGCTGATTTTGATGGCTTTATAAAACCTTCGCTCAACATCGAACTCATGTGGTCCTCCAATGAAGCCTTGGCTCATTCATTCAACGGATTTTCTGGGCATCCACGGGGAAGTTCTGACCCTTGCTAAAACTGGAAAGAGAATGCAAATGGCCCTGTGGAGGAAAATGGCAAATACCTTTTTTAACCAAAGACCCCCACAAAATATTGGTATTCTGCGGGTATGACCTCTTCCTGCATGGCCCTCAGGGTTCAAGACGTATCTAACTTCTGGTTTCCAACTCACAACCTCCACCTCATCGGTGGACCCCTCCTTGGGTACAAGGTTATGGTACTGGAGGGCACGTCGATCTGGGTCTGAACTGATGCCACCACCGCATCCCAAACAATAGAGGTTGGTTCAGGTTCTCAATTGCACAAAACTGCATCCAGAACCTGAATGGGGCCTGCTGTAAATTCACTGAAGGGCATATGCGCCATGATGGCGCCCTCCTTGAGGCATCAGCAAATACCACCACCAGTCCTTCCTGAACATGCAGCTTCAAACGCTCTGCTAATGCCAGTTCAACTTATAATCTTCTGCCTCAGTATCTATCAGGGCCATTGCCCTTTCCATTACCCCATCTGTATGCAACTCTATGGGAATAAACAGTTGAGAATAAAGCAAAGGAGATGATTTTTTTTTGAATATTTCTTTCACTTGTGAATTGGCTGATGAAAATTTTTTTGACATATTCCCTTGACGCCCCTCCCCTTGAACATTTCCCACGTTACTTGGGGCTGAGTGCCCACCCCTTGACTGGAATGGCCGCTTACCAGGGAAAGTCCCTTTCCTGGTGACATTAGTTCCTCCCGCTGGTCCTGTGCCAGTGCTAACTGTTTTTTGACTTGAACTGCTAAGGCCACATCCTCCCTCAACATATCTTAAACCATTTCTGCTGCCAAGGTTGCCAGAAAATCTGCCTACAACTCCTGGCGGAATGTTTGTGAGGTCTGGGAATACATGACCTGAACTGCCTTTGCGCATGGATGGAAGACCTGCGTATACTCCTCTACAGAGCTATGACCCTGGCTGACTGTTAATAGTACTGAGCAGGCCTCATCTTTTGCTTCATCTGGACATGCCACCCATTTGATCAACTTCACACTCCTCCATGGAATTTGGAAACTCTCCTGTTCCTCGATGAGTTCCTGAAACCATTCCACTAATTCTGGGGACAATGCATCCACCACCTGGGCTAGTTGGAGCACGAGAGGAGATTCCCACCTTTTCCTGTGCTAACCGGGCTGGAAGTGGATCCGCGCAATTACTTGGTGAAGTTTATCCAAGGCCTTCATGAATAACGCCACTTGACCAGTGGGAGATTTATGTTTCGCCTGGACCACTATGGTTTGCTGAGTTGTTGCTCCCATAATCTTCCCACTTTGCATAGCAAAAATGCCAACAAAAATTCCACCATAACATTGGTCAAGAGATGTCAGTTCTAATCCTCTCCATTGGTAACCACCACTTCTTCCTGAGGCCCCCACAAGATGGAGAGAAAGGTATTTGAGTTTTTTTATGTAATGCACAGGTAAGTGCCAATATGTGACAAACAGTTGGGCAGGACCAGTTATGTCACTGACCACATGACTGATAATCCTACAGAGAACCACCTTCTAACCTGCGCTCCATTTCCAGAATCTGCGATGTATTTGTGGACTAAGGTTCTGGCAATGCTGCAAGCAAGCAGTAAGGCCTGGCCCTAAGATAGTGCCGTGAATGAGGCCAATGCCTGGCCTAGCTCACTTGTTGAGCTCATCATTATTTATTTGAGGCAAGCTGACCAGGAGACGGATATTACTGAAATTAAAAATATACTAAAAACGTAACTATTTGGTTCAAACAAAACGCCTAATGAGCGGACTGAGTGAAATGCTTTGAAAACCAACCAACCAGGTGGGCAGCGGAAGCCCTTATCCCTCCATGGTGGAAGGGGAGGGGTGGTCAGGGGGCTCATCTTTGGCAGCCTCTTTGGAAGAAGCTTCTTCCTCCCAAAGTAGAGTGCATGTCACAGCCGTCAGTAATGGCGTTGGGGCATCTGCAGTATGTGGTTCGATATCTCTAATGATTGGAATTTCATGGAAATTGCCAGCTAGGTAAATGGCACTGAGATATTCAGTTAAAGCTTTTTCAGCTTTAATTTGGGCGTCTGGGAGTTGAATGAATGTGGCAATGTTGGTTTATGTTTTTTTGCTTTTGCATTCCGTGCTATAATTGCCACGTTCTGGATAGCATTGTTTGCATTTTTGTAGTACTTGTTCACTGATATTTTACTTTTTGGAGTTAAGGTTGCGGGGATAACAGGAGGTGGAATTCCTCCTTTGAGTATCAGTAATGATTTAGTTACAGCTTTAAGCATGGGATGACAACTGGTGTTGCAGCTGCTTTTGATTGCAAGCTGGTGATCACTGCAAAACAATTTGGCGTTTGGCTGTGGGGTATAAAGTCAAGGGGGGTATTTGGCGTCCCATTCTGCATTAACAAATTACCCAATTTGCAGGGATGGTTCTTCAATGAACTTACCTGATTCGTCAATTTCAGCCAATAATTCCCATGGGTTTTGGTTGAATTGGATTGGGGAATCATCATACAGTTGAGGTTTGTTCAATTCATTTGTGGAAGCATGGGATCGAACTGGGATCCAATCTGATGCTTGATTGGAGGAATTATTTATGGCATTGGGGTGAGGAGGAGGATGATTGGTGGCTGCAGGTGCAGCTGCAGCAACAGGCTTTGGGGTAGGAGGAGGTAGGATTGTGCCTCATGCCTGAAATTGTACAGGGTGGGCAGCGGATTGGAGGTCAGCGGATAGTTTGGGACCACCATTTGTAAGATGGTGTTGGAGCCATAGGCTGCCAAACCGTCCATCAGCTCCTGGTGGAGCACTTCAAGGGGGGAGGTGGGTGGGCA
Organism: Massospora cicadina; assembly: GCA_022478985.1. NCBI lineage: Eukaryota > Fungi > Entomophthoromycota > Entomophthoromycetes > Entomophthorales > Entomophthoraceae > Massospora > Massospora cicadina. The sequence continues at coordinate 65,762 of JAKSZP010000204.1, forward strand.
GGCCAGAAAACTGGACCACCAAAGTGGTGTCTGCTGGGAGCTGAGTTTGAGTTGTGGGGAGAGGGGCGCCCTGGAATACCAGGGGCACAGTTGCTGCAGTGGCAGCACCGGCTTCACAGGTGAAGCTGAGGTTGAAATACCACTTTTAGGGGTGGAAATCAATAAATCTGGCGTGTTTCATCACTGCCTGTGCAATTTGATAATGGCTTGGTCATGGTATGGGAATGGTTTCCCATATTTGACCCTTAGGCCATAGCGCATGTTTCTCTGGGGGAGCACTAGAGGGCAGCGTGGTACCACTTGGGTAAGAGCAAGGTGGGCGTCTAGGTCCTTGGGTGGAACAAATCAGCCCATAGGTTTGGAATGACTGGGTGAACCAGTCCTAGCGCATTTTCCTGCTGGACAGAAAATGGCGGAGGGAGTTTTGCTGCTGCCCCACGCTGGAGCAGCCAGCGGAGAATCCAATGACATTGGAGTGAAACTACTACAGATGAATTTGATTTGCTTTATAAATTTGTGTAATTTGGCTTGGAAAGTTATGCCAAGAGGAAAGAAATGGGTTGTTGAGCTCATCATTCCAGTTATTCTAATCGAAATTCCTTTTAGTAAAACCAAATTTACACCAAGCAAACAGAAACTTTTTGTGGTTTCCTATTCTGAAACAAAACTGTAGTTACAGTTGCCATTTCCTAATTTTTTAAAGCATTTTTGATGGTTTAAATTTTTACTAAAACCTAAGGGACTTTTCTTTCTCGTTGCAATCACTATTGCAACCTATTCAATTCAAGACTGAATCTAGTTTGATAATCTCACAGAGGAGATTAGTCTGCGCCCATGTCAGGGAGCAGTTGGGCAAGCAAGGTAAGAGGAGCAGGTGGAAGGCCCGCGGCCTCCAACGTTTGAAAACGCCCCAGAGAATCCGGCGAAATTGACAAAAAATACTAAGAAACTGGCGGTCACTATTTCCCCGTAGATACTCGCATGGCAAGCACGATGCAACCAGTACATCAACACGCCACACTCCCAGCCACTTTCATCGGTGGAATTTGGAGTCTGCGTGTTTCTGGACATCAAAAAACGGCCTTATGGGAAAAATTTTGTGAAGATGCGCACACAATCTTCCTGACCGCAGTGTACGTCGCACCTCACTCCATGTCACGCGGTTGGCTGGAACTAGGTTTTGAAAACAAAGAGGCAGCAGATGAGGCTGCTGCGGTGCGCGTAGTGGTTGACCTCCTTGAAGGGCAATGGGTCATCAAAACCAAATGCACCAGATAGACAAAATCAAACCAAATATTCCTCACGTTTGACTTTTTGCCTACTACGGTAAAATGTGACAATTTGGAACAACACCTGAAAGACAGTCTCACCATATATGGCGAAATACAATCTTTTGAAATGCAACGCTTCACGCTGATGCCACACCTGTGCACTGGCAAAGCCATCGCAGTTCTGACCCCAACTGAGGAGATTGCGAAGGACCTAACCCAGATCCCACACTCCACTTTTATGATATCACAGGGCATACCACCCACCCATTTCAGGTGACTGTGGACAGCGCGCCCCCCATTTGCACCCACTGTGATGCATTCGGCCATAAGGCACACGCATGCCCCATCATGGAGGGTGTCACATTCTAAGAGCACCCCTCGGCGGCCATGGCTAGCGGAGAGGCGCACTATGAACCAACCGCAAGCACCAAGGAGGCCTTTCCGTGGGGAGCACAAGGCTGCTACCTACTAGTAAAGCCTATCTCCCCACAAGAGCAGAAGAAGGCCAAGCAGGCCCGTAGGGCCACGGCCAAGGAAGCGGCCAAAGCCACCATCACTATCCCACACTTACAACACCAGGAGGACATGGAGACCTTCGCAGTGGAAGCAACTCAAGAATCCATCAACCAATCAGATTGGGAAGCCCATGCTGATTGGGCCACTCAAATCTGAGGATCTGATGGAAGATTTGATCTCACCCAATCGTTGCACCCAAGCTCCGATTGAAACTGACTTGGGACCCATCCCAACTGAAAAAATCAATTTTGACCCACTCAACGGTGCATCAAACTCACCCACACCGCAAAAAAATTGTCCAACGCCGGGAAAACAAAAAGTGAAGGCTAAATCCAACGTGACTCTTTCCGCAAAAATCAACAAAAACTCTGATAGTGTTGCTGCTAACACCCTTGCTGCTGTGAAGGCCCGCGGGGATCTAGAAGAGGATGGTGGGCCTAAGTGCCCACCCCTCACAACTAAGGTGCAATGGGGAAATCTTTCACTTTTGGGATGTTGAATATTACCAGACTCAAGGCCTCCCCATCCTTAGCTAGGAAACTGAGTTTTTTACAACAAAATTTACCCATGGATATCCTGGCCATCCAGAAGTCCCACTGTCCACGAGGTTCTGAGAAAGCTTGGAAAACAATGCTCCTCCCATCCCTATCCTTTTGGTCAGAACACTGTGGGGTACTAACTCAGAAAAATAATTTTTTTCAAATTTTTATCATCAAAAACATTCCTAAATGGCCGAGTGCCTGTTGTCACCTTCTCGTGTGCTGACATAGCACACGCAATCTTCAACATCTATGCCCCAAATGGTGCACGCGAGCGTCAGGAATTTTTCTCATTGGCCAAATCCCTCCTGCTACCCCCAGACTCCTTCATAGTTGGCGACATGAACTGTTGGCTAAACACACCAACAGACTGGTAGCCTTCCTCACCCCACACCCCCAGGGTCACATAGAACTACGCGTTCTAAAGGCCACCCTCAGGTTAATGGATGCACTGCCGTGGCATGCCCCACTGCTCAAAAACATGACACAGCCCCACATCCACAACGGCCAATTAAGGTCCATGTCCTGCATTAGCCTTATCCTTACGCGAGCGAAATTCCAACCCCGCATCTCCCACTTCAAGACAACAAAATTGGAATTCTCTGACCATCGACTGATCTCGCTAACCTACCACCTACCTGTCACAGCTGGTAAGGCCCCACATTGGTACAAAATCTGCCCCCCGAGCTCGGGTCACCAGGATTTTCCACATGGGTAGAAGAGGCAACTATGGCAAAAAAGTTTGTTGCACCATTTTGTGCGGACCCCATTTCCACATGGGCAACTTTCAAAGATGACACCATCCGCCACTCTTGCCATCTCTCCTCCAGACGCTCACGAGCCACATCAGCAATTATCTCGCGCGCTCTGGCAGAATTGGCACACTTAGAGTCCAACATCCTAGTTACAGGATACAGCTCTGCATGGGGACAGAAGTGGGCAGAGGCAGCCGCCCACCTCAACGCACTTGAAAGACAACACAAACATCAGGTTTGTGTTCAGTACAGGGCCACACACATCACAAAAGGCGACAAGTGCACCGCATATTTCTTTAAAAAAGTTTGCACCATGCCAGAGTGTGGACTGCAAACAGGTGCAAAGATTGGATAATTCCATCGTGGATACACTGGCCAAAGTGGCAATCGAAATGCAACAGTATTACTTTGAGTTGTACTGCTCTGACCCAATACAGCAGGCCGAAGTGGCATAATTTCTTGACTGAGCCCATATCCACTCCATTTTCTGATACCCGGAAATAATAAATTTGATTACTCTGAACGAATTATGGACAGCCATTTGCGGTGCAATAAACCAAAAATGCCCAGGCCCAGATGGCATTCCATATGAGTTCTAAAAAATATTTCAAACATACATCCCCATTGCTGCTCGCCTCACTTAACCAAAGCCTGATGGAAATGCGCCTCCTACCGGGAGAACATGAGGCCTTCACTGTCACACTCTTCAAGAAAGGGGATAAGCTAGACTTAGCCAACTGGCGCCCCATTTCTCTAACAAACACAGACACCAAAATTTTAACAAAAATCATGGCTAACCATTTACGGGACTGTAGCATCTGCCACCATCTCCCCAGAACAATTTGGTTTCATCCCCAGAAGGTCAATTTGGGATAACGTGCACTCTGTGGCTAATGTATGTTAGTCCACAGCCTCTGGGGGCACTTGTATTCTTGGACCAACAGGAGGCCTATGATAGAGTAAACTGGGAATACCTCAGGGCCTGCCTCCATCAATTCCGCATACCCCCTCGCTTCATCAACTGGGTAATGCTGCTCACAGAATCTGCAACAATGGAAGTGCGTGGCCCTAGCTTCCTAACGGAAGTAGTCCGCCCTCAAAGGGGCTTGCGACAAGGGGACACCCTCAGCCCACTCTTATACAACTTCAGCCTCGACCCACTACTACGAAATTTGAATGCCCAACTCGCTGGGGTCCATGTGCCAGGCCAAGCCCCAGTCAAAATAATGGCATTCACAGATGATTGTGTGGTTGGGGTGTCTAATAATCAAGATGCACGCGCGCTTGAAGCTCTCATCCAGGAGTATTCCCAGGTAAGCAACGTGGCACTGAACGCTTCCAAAACCGAAATCATCCTCCTTGGTCAGTTTCAGAACTGCCGGACCCCAGCAATTAGTTCCCAACCCAGCCCATCTGCTCGCCCACATCCTCGCCCTACTAATTTAAAACACACCACCCCACTGGTGCTCCCCTTCGTGCCACGTCCTACCATAGGACCAGTACGCCATCTGGGCGTGTGGATGGAGGCAGGCGGATATGCATCAGCAGTAATGGAGTGCCATATTAGGGATAACGTGACGAAGCGAATCGCCTCTCTCAGAGACCACCCTACTTCCCTTACTGGCAGTATTGTTTTAGCCAACTCCATGCTCCTCTCCAAAGTCTGGTTTGGTGCCCATGCCATCCCCTTCTCTACAAGCTTCTACAAATCCTTGTACGCCTTGCTGCAAGGATGGCTTTGGTTGGTCCGCCTTCCACCAGTGCGGCTAGAGGTCATGTTTGGCCCTCAACATCATGGTGGCATGGGCCTGCTTGACTTCAAAGCCCATGTCACCAGGATCCTGGGTATCTGGATTGCGGCCGTCACCACCCCTACACTCCCCTCCCAACACTGGTCCCGCGCAGCCCGCTCCAACTTCTCCCGCGCCTTGGGCCTCAACAATCCATCGAACCCTCACTCCCTGATGAAATACCTCGCTTCACATACATTGGCCACAGGTCCTCACGGGACTAAAACCCACCACAAACGAATCCTCCTCTCCATGCAGAGCGCTGATTGGAGAATTTGTATTAGCGGACATACAACCCAAAGAGGCCGCCCCTCTCCTCAGTTCACACAAGAGGTACAGGGGCTACCCATCCATGATGGCGTGATCCCCATTGGACCCCATGTCCTATCCAGGGTGGACTACCTGGACATGATGGACATCCCTTACTCCATTGAGACCCAAAAAATATCTGGAAATATGTACACCATCCTCTGTTGCAGCCTCAAGTCCACTCCCATGTGTGGCGCTGCCTGAGGTGGGTGTATCATACAGCTGAGCGCTCTAACGCTTTACACTCATCCTGTGTCGTGTGTGGCCAGTATGGAACGCTGTTTCAACGCCTGGAGAAGTGCCCTACCTCTAAAGTGATATAACGCGAAGTTCAACGTCTGCTGGGCCAGGATCAAACGCATCCCTTCAGTCTGTCAAGAGATATGTTTGCTCTATCAATGGCCTCCCCCCTTCTGCCCTCCCTTCATGCTTTGGTGGTTGCAATCGCCATGGTGATCATCCACACGATTGTCTTAGATGCCATCGCAGGCTCCACCCCCACCCTCCCAGAAGCGGTACACAGATTCCGGTCCCATTTGGTGGACCACTTTCAAGCATACATGTTTGGATACCTCCCACCGCATTGCTGACAGCTGGTCTCTTCCTGGTTCCCAGTCTGGTTCATCAAATCAGACCCCTTCCTCCACACGTGCTCAATTGTGGCTATGGCCCCTTCACACGTTTCCTCCCCCTCCCCATAAGTGGCGTTCCCGCTGGCAACAAGAGATAGCATCGCTTCTCTGGGGTGCCTCCCCTGGTACTAAGTTTTGTCTCTTCTGAGTCATATTTGGAAGTGTCCGTCCCATGGTCAGCCTTCCCCACAATATATTAAATTAAATCTTTACTAAAACCTTTGATTAGGCTTTTGAGCAACATCCAAACTGTTGCTCATGAAAGTCTCATATCCCAAATAATGAAAATTTGGAGGATTCAGCCACCAGTTGTTTGATATGCAAGATCAGTCCTTGTTCTCAAATCCCCAAATCCTTACTTACAATTTATGTCTCTAGTGGTTTTATGATTGGTCCGGCTTTCCAAATCTGATCTTCAAATTTGTGCACATAATCAAACTGATATTCATGAGGTTGATGTGCAGATCAGGATGGCCCCAAATTTGTCACAAGGATTTAAATGCTGAATTTCTGCATAAATTCTCTAGTTTATAACTGTCACGAAATTGACCTTGGGCTCCACTAGTGTGACAGGCCAACCATTTATGAAGACTGGCGGCCCTTTGCTATTTCGCCTTCATTGGCGTACCAACCCCTATAAGTCCTGCGTCCAACATACCAACTAACCACCAACGGACTCACTTTAGCCCCAGGCGTCCTTGGCGTGTGCCCTGGCAAGTCCTGCCCCCTTCTTGGGCGGCTCAGGCACTTCTGCGCTGCCCTACCCTCGTGACCCTTCACCAACCCATCTGGGCATGCCCCAGCGAGTCCATCCCCTTCTTGAGCAGCTATGGCACCTCCCGCGCTGCACCCCGCTAGGGTTGGTGGCTATGCAGCTCACCACTGGTAGCCAGCTGGCCAAGTTTCCACTGGTTCCTCATAAGGAGGAGGTATGATAGCTGGCAGCACCAGCCACTCCAGGTGTGATCACCCGCGCCTTTGGGGATCTCCTATCCTATCTTTCCCGCTCTAATGGCTCTTGCTACTTCAAACAGTTAGGAAAAATAGGAAAATGAGAGATGTTTATTTAGACGGAATGAACGACTATTTTTACTACTTTCAGGGCTACTGCACCCAAGTGCTCTTTGGTCAATCATCTGCCAGAAAACCCATCGGCCTCTTGATTCCAAAACCTCTATCAGGTCATAAACTTTTCATAGTGATTCCCTCTTAGATCCGCTTCTCTGATCACCAAATTTTATATTAGGTCAATCCATCCTCAGCATAAGTCACTGGTTGATCGTATATAAATTTTTTAATTAAATAAGACTTTGAGCATCCTCTGCATGAGTCGCTGGTGCTCCAAATTGGATGACGGAACCAATTTGGAAAAGTCATAATGGATTCATCAGCTTTCCGCTGGAAACTCCCACAACGACCTTTGGATGGCATTTTGGTGGCAAACGCAGCTTCCATCAAACCCAAACTCAAATAAACATATAACATTAAATAGTATAAAACTAGGCGATTAGCTGGCAAATACACCTGGCTAACCAAAACCCTTAATTTGAATACTATTGGAAGGATTCATCTGGTTAAAATCCCGACAATAACAATTTAAAAGTTCTATATTCTATTCATCTTTATAGTAAAATGGTTTTAATATTGAATTTTTTGCCTCTTTTGTTTGATGAAGAGTAAGGATCAGATATCCTTAGAAGTGGAGCAGATCTTTACAGACTTAATGTGACAGGAACCAAGGCTGAGAACCTCTGATTTTTAGACTTAAATTACGTTTTAACAGAAGAGGAAAGAAGTACCTAAATATCAGTACAATCAGCATCAAGTGTGTTATTCCAAGTTTTGCGTTAGAACACCTATCAGCCAGATTTATCTATACTCAGTTATGGATAAATAGTCTCCATACTATTATCAATTATATATCTATATTAATATCATTCAACTTGGATAGTGTACATAATAAAAGAACCTGAGCAGTTATTCTCTGAAGACTATTATCAGAAAAAACTCATTTTTAAAATTTTATGCTCACTACAGGGTGTAGTTGATTAAGATAAGCCAATATTAGTGAAACTGCATCCACAATATCATATAAGGATGAACCAAGAAATCTATGGATGTAATTGGCAACTGTCAATAAGAACGCCCTGAATTTGGAAGATCATACCATTTTTGCTGCTTTAGAGGTGAGGATTACTATGAATAAAGTAGGAGTAGAAGAAGTTTATCAATTTGGTAATTTTCTAATTGGCAAAATATTGTCCCTAAAGAGGAAAGAAGGTGAGCTAATTAAGGAAGATTTATCTCAGAAAAGGGAATGTGATGTAAAAATTGGGTAATTATGATTGCTCGACTCAGATATGGAACACTTAGTAAAACAAGTCAAAGAATTGAAAAATTATAAATAAAGATGTGAACTATATGCATCAAACAACGCTGAAGAAACTCCAAGAACCCCAATTGGGAAGTTGGTGACTCCTAGAAACATTCTGCATGCATTTGCCACAATTTTGGAGATGACTCCTGAGAATACCCTTATCATTAGTTGGGTCACCAAGCTACAAGTGGCTGATAGTGAAACTTTGTAGAAATTCATATCTACGCCCAAACTACCTAATTTTCATTAAGACAATGCACCTGCTTTCTTCCAAATTTTGAAAATTATGTTTGGGTGTGGCAACAGACATAAAGTCATGACAAATATAAACTGCTTGGACACCAACGGCCAGAACTTGTTGTTGCCCCATCTTGATGGGGACAATTGGTTCTAATCTAAGGTCAAAGCTGCTATCATAAAGAAGCTTGAAAGTTCTTGCATATGTCAAAGCGCAAACAAGAAATAATTGGAATACAATTCTAAATGATGAAACCTTAACAAATTTCACTGACCAATTCTATCAAGTTTTTGTAGCTTTTAGTCAGAGCAAAAGTGTTAATTAATTTTGATGTTCAGATCGAATTACAAGCGGCGCTTTGGCCCTACACAATTTAAACCAAATGATGTTTACTGCGCTGGTCACTAAGCTATCCACTTCACAAATGGTGGATCTTTTAAGATGTTATTGCCACATTCGAGGCCCCTAAGTGAAGCTACATAATTTTTCAAGCCATAAATTCAAATGCCAACAAATTTGCTAAAGCTGTTAAGGAATCGCCTATTATATAAGTGCTAAGAAAAAACCTGAGGTATTCAAACGAGTGGACAAAAGTTATAGCCGATGAAACCAGTGTGGGAGAGAAGCTACTTCGCTACCAAGTGCTTTAGCAAGAATCCCAAAAGCAGATTAATGTGGTGCATGCTAAGGAAGCTGAAAATGCAAAAGAATTAAAAGGGGCCTTCAGCCTAGAGATGAAACAGTCTAGAACTGTGATTAAACCCGTTCTCCCAATTTAATGAAAGAAGAAATTGATATCAATGATCTGTTTGTAGATGACGATGTGCCAGACCAGCATTATCAAGTGATCAATCTAGATGTCAACGCCATAACCAGAGCTGCATGGAAGGAAATTAACCCCAAAATTTTTAAGGAGGTCGCTCACCCTTACACACTCCACTATTAGCCAAGATCTGGACCTCTGAGAATCCAAATGAATGGTCAATACCAAATTATATGAAGTGAACCTGTTTATTTCCTTAAGCGCAATTAAGGAATCGTTTTCTGATTTATCAGCGCAGATTATTCAAAGCTACAATTTGCCAAATAATGCCGCCATACACTCAGTAAACACTATTGATAATACTTTTAAAGTACATATACAGACATTATGGTTAATTAAGTATAGGTGCAAGCAATAATTGATTCCAGTCACCAATCAATATTATCTCAACCAGATTAGTCAAGAAGGTGTAAATCTAGTATAATTTGGAGCACAAAAAAAATTATATGGGACCTCTGGGCCCAATAAGCATCACATGTGGAGAGTATAGTGCAATTCCACTCAGATTTGGATCTCTGGTGATATCTGCTCTGGGTATTAGTTTGTCCAACCAAAACTATGATATCCTAATCGTGCCTGAGTTTCTATGGAAATACAGAGTCAATTGAAACTTCAAAGGTAATACACTGACCATATTAGGTCAAACGCTACATCCAGTTTATCAACGGAATGTATAAACTCAGTTTACCACGAGATGTAAACTTTATTAATTTAACATATAATGTTACTACTATCCTGATCTGCTATCAATTAGTTTTACAAAAGTGGAGAGAAATGCCAACGGAATCATGGGAAATTGGAAAATTAGGAAATAAAAATAAATGAAGATGATGAATACCATACTGTCAAGGAGATCATAATAAATATGTTTGACTCTTAAAAGTACCAGAACAACTTTACAGAGAGATCATCAGCCTGTGAAAGAAATTCAGAGTTGAGCCAAGGGTGGCGCCTGTAATAATTATGCCAGCCCATGGAGAAATATGAGGTATCCTGGCAAATCTGAGCGGAAAACAGATGAAGATAAAAAAGCAGATTGTCACATTTATCCATCTAATCCTAACAGAAGAACAGAAAATTCCACGATTTTGGAACCCTTACCAAAATGGGATTGTCAGCAAGGGTTGCAAAAGTACCAACTTACTAGTCAACCAATAGTAACTCGCTGATCTGACAGAAAGCCAGTAGGAGGAGGTGCAAAAATTATTTGGAAGATATATGGATTTTTTTCTCAGGATGATCATTAATTGGGATATGCAAAAAACTTAATTCACAAAGTTGACACAGGGGGAATTTATTGATATGGATGAGACTGATCTGCTAGTTGAAAGCTGCAGAAGCGGTAGTTGAAGAAGAAATAAGCAAACTATTGGTGATGAGCTCCTGTTTCTGTTGTCAAGCCCCTAGAGCCAAATCTTGATATTGAAGAAGTATGATGGCTCTAATTGTGTAATAATTGAGTATCATTGATTAAACATGATTTAAAAAATGATTTTTCTCACTACCAAGGATTGATGATGCATTAATCCGCCTAGAGAAAGCAAAGTATTTCTCTGGGATGGGCTTAACCTTGGGGTATTAACAAATCAATTTTTCAGCGGAATAATAAGAGAAGTGCATGATAATAACCGTGCAGAGGCTGTACCAACCAATTAGGATGCCCCAAGATCTCCGAAATGTGATGGTGACGTTCCAAAGCTCCATGGATGTCATACTGAATATTCTAAAGCTAACCTGCGTCCTGGTATATTTGTACTATACAAATGTTTTCATAATGACCTTCACTGACCACTGCAACATTTGTAAAATCTTTTTAAGAGATTACCTGAAGCCAATCTGAAGGTCAAGCCATTAAAATACCACTTTTATATGAAAGTCAGAATATTTGATGTTTGTCATTAACTCTGGTGAATTGCATAGGCGCTTTTCTTTCTCATAACAATCACTTTAGTTACTACGATTCAATTTGAATAGCAAATTTGGATAATCACACACAGGAAAGATGGGCGACTTTAATAACAAAAATAATACAACATGTGCGAGTATCGTGGCAAGCGGTGCGCTTAATGGTGCAACTAAGGGCAAGAAACGCCCTGGAGGGAGACCAGGAAACCAAGCCATAAAAAAATCGCAAATTCAGACACCATCTGGGTTTATGGTATTTACTGTAAAGCACGCGCAATACATGTACATTCAATTCAACCAACCTTTGTCAAAGGTGGAACACGGGATCAGACTCTTCCTTGGGGATGAGTCACTGACCCTGTGGGAGAAAACATGTGAGGCACAGCCCTCACTTTTCCCTCACGCGGTGTACATAGCCACCAACAACATGGGCTGTGGCTGGATCGAGATTGGTTTCAAAATAGCTGATGAAGCTGATGCCGCAGCAAAAATCTGCGTGGAAATTGCCCTCCCTGAGGGCAAAAAAATTGTGCGCACCATGCACACCAGATGGAACAAAGCAAAAACTTTGTTCATCTCCTTTGACTCGCTCCCCACCAACCTTCCTCACAAGGTAATCGAGGAGGAGCTCCACAAAGGTCTCGTGGCCTACAGAGAAATCCAACAACTTGAATTACAGCGATTTTGCTTAATGCCCGACCTGTGCACAGGCAAAGCTATTGCTGTAATCAAACCCTTCCCAGAAGTGGAAGAGGATTTATCCAGAATTCCCTGCAAAGCAGAATTTCACTTCACAGATGGGGGCCAGTTGGCTGCATTCCAAATTACACTGGAATGTGCACCACCCATTTGCAACCACTGTGGCTCACTGGGCCACAAGGAACATGCATGCCCCGTGAAAGATGGCTTAATGGAAAATAATTTTTGTGAAGAAGCTATGGACAAAGATAATGAAAACTTCGCTAAAATGACTGATTGCCACCACCCATTCCGCTGGGGTGAAGATGGATTATACTCCATCGTGGCCCCAGTTACAAGTAAACAGCATAAAGCAGCACAAAAATCCCGCAAGAGAGCAGTGGCCAAAGCGGCGGCACACGTGGAGTCCGCCATTAACCCCAGACAAATTTGGAAGGAAATTTTGGATATTCACCAAACCAATCAATCATAACAATATGCCCAGGTCAAAAATTTTCACAGTAACCAGACTGAGCCACAAAGCGTCATCAGCCATGCACATACTGAGGAACTATGCAACTGCATTTTGGGTGAAAATGTGGTGCACAATGCAACAAAGTTATACCTCATAAATATAAAATTTAATCAACAACCTGCATCAAATCAACATGAGACCTGTGCAGGAAAAGTTGACGCAAATGCAGAAAACTGCAATTCCCTTAAATCATTGGGTCAGATCAAGGGAACTAACAATGGCAGTGATAGAGTTGGAGTACAGACGCGGAACATAGCTAAAATGAGCCGCGGTAGGATAGGGCCTGAGGGCCCTCCCAACTGCTCCTGAGGCGCTGTGGGCACCTCAGTGTCAATAGGGATGCTAAACATCGCGGGAGCCAGGGCTCATACATCCCAATCCAAAAAGCTGGCATTCCTGTGAAAACCTCTTGTAGACATCTTGGCCATCCAAGAAACCCACTGCCTACAAGGGGAAGAAGAATCCTGGTCAACCAGGGTCGCACCATCACAATCAGTATGGACGTCACACTGTGGGGTGATAGTCCAAAACAACAAAAAATTTAAAATTACAAACTCATCATCACACTTTCATGGTCGAGTCCTGGTAGCAACAATCTCATGCCAAGATGAAATAATTTTGTTATCATGTATCTATGCACCGTGCACTGCAACAGATAGAAAACACTTTTTTGAAAAAATTTCTACCCTCACCCTCCCACCAGATATCATCATGTTAGGCGATTTCAACTGCTGGGATAACCCCAATACAGATCGATGGCCTAATCCCAGGGGATACACACTTGGACACATTGAATATTGCACAATGAAGGCATCTCTTGGCCTACAGGATGCTCTTCCCCCCAATTCACCAATCCTTCCCCACATGACGAGACCCAACATATGTGAGGGACTGCTCATATCAATGAGTCGTATTGACCACATCCTCATCCCATAATCCCACCACTCAAGAATCTCCAAATTTACAACAAAAAAGATCAATTTTTATGACCGCCAATTAGTTTCGATGCAGTTAGTGTCAACCCAATCCCACACACAGGTGTCGCCTTGGAGAAAGCTTCACCCAGAAAATATAAAATTGCCTGAGATATCTGACTGGGTTAAAAACAAGGCTACAAACCCAGAATTCACAGCCACATTCACTTCAGATCCCATCAGAACATGAGAAAATTTCAAAAAAGATTTAAACAACAAAACCTGACATATTGCATCACGCAAGTACACCGCGGACACAGCCACAATCAAGCTTACCTTGGCGGAACTAGACCACTTGGAAATAAATACTCTGAGATCTGGCTATAGCCCTAATTGGGGACGCAAATGGGCAGAAATTTCAGCCTGACTTAATAATCTCATCTTTGAACACCAACACAGAATCAAAGTATTGAACAAAGGTAAGTTCATAAAGGAAGGTGAAATCTGTTTGACATACTTTTTCCGCCAATTCCACTCCCGCGGAAGCCAGCCCATGTGCACACAGGTCTGCAAGACCAACGGCACCGTGGCAACTGACCCTGAGAAGGTCAAGGCGGAAGTACTTCGCTATTACACTGAATTATATCACGAAATGCCAACAGATCCAAAAAATTGAAAAAATTATTCAAACTGCCGAGATACAAAGTGCACCACTAAATTACAATATACTATCCCTTATTACATGGGAGGAGCTTTGGGAAACAATTTGCGGTGCACCACGTAGGAAATGCCCAGGGCCTGATGGGATACCCTACGAATTTTACAAAAAATATTTTCAACAAATCGCCCCCCTCCTATTGGCGTCAATGAACCAGAGTTTGTTGTAAACACGCCTATTACCAGGAGGCCATGAATCTTTAGTTATAACTTTATATAAAAAGGGTGACAAGTTTCTGGCCAACTGGCGCCCAATTGCACTCTCCAACACTGACACAAAAATTCTAACAAAAATTTTAGCAGCCAGATTAGGCGCAATAGTATCTGAAGTCCTGTCACCCAACCAGTTTGGGTTTATACCAGGGCGTTTAATCTGGAACAACATTCACCCTGTTGCACATATTTGCCAATCCAAAGCAACTGGTGCCCTGGTCTTCTTGGATCAGGAAAAGGCGTATGACCATGTTAGCTGGCCATACCTAAAAGAATGTCTACATGCTTTCAAACTCCCACTAAGATTCATAAAATGGGCGATGCTCCTAACAGAATCTGCAACCATGTCTGTATGGGGTCTGGATTCCTAACAAACAAGATCAAACCACTTAGAGGGCTCAAACAAGGGGATCCCCTCAGCCCACTGCTATACAATTTCAGCTTTGACCCGCTCCTCTGAGTAACTGACTCACGTCTCATGGGGATAACCGCACAAGGACAACCAACAGTCAAGATACTGACCTTTGCAGATGACTGCGTAGCAGGTATAACAAACAATGAAGATGCCCGACAGCTGGAATGCACTCTAGAGGAATACTCCAAGGTGAGCAATGCATCGCTCAACAAAAGGAAGACAGAAATCATCCTCTTAGGCAAATACACAAACAATTGGGCCACAACATCAGAACCTCACACCAACACTCGAAGAAAAAACCCAATTATTTTACCTTTGCAACACCTCCCACCACCACTCCTGTCCGACACCTTAGAATCTGGCTAGAATCAGGGGGATATGCTAATGAGACAATGGAAAGTAACCTGTTACAACAGGTATCCAAACGCATAGCCTCCCTCAAGGGGAGAACCTCAGGACTAACAGGACGAGTTACAGTTGCTAACTCGCTCATCTTCCCAATACTGTGGTACCAGGCCCATGCGATACCCTTCTCACCTACCTTTATAACCTCAATTCACGCGCTTATCCAGGGCTGGCTGTGGCCTGGCTCTAACCCTCCTATACGGATGGAAACACTATTTGGACCACTCTCAAGCGGAGGCATGGGACTAATAGATTTTGAGAGCCATGACAATCACATCCTAGGTACCTGGATAAAGGAAATCCTTACTCCAGACCTCCCGCAACAACATTGGTCCAGAGCAGCAAGGACTAACTTTGCACAGGCGCTCAAATTAACCAACCCACATAGTCCACCCAGACTACTTTCATACCTTGCCAAGCACCCTACTACAACAGGTCCGCATGGAACCTCCCCTCATTTGAAACATATCCTCCAAACTATCCGCCATATTGGATGGACCATAGAGAACATGAGTACTATGCAGGGAAGGGGACGACCCAGCCCCCAATTCAAATTAAGAAACCCAGAAAACCACCCCCAGAGGGGTATGCTCGCAACAACCCCAAGCATAGCTAGGATAGAATACCTAGATATGCTGGACATTCCCTATGATTTAACCACACAGAAAGAAATGTGGAAAATGACACACCACCCACTCCTAAAGCCAAGGATAAGAGCAAACGCCTGGCGCTGTCTGAGAAGGACCTATAGGATGGCGGACCATTCCAACTCCTTCCACAAAACATGTGCAGTATGTGGAGGGGAGGGATCCCTACATCACCGCCTAGAAACATGCCCCCAACCAAAGCTATATGGCAGGAAGTCGCACGCCTGCTCAAGATTCAAAAAGAACAGGAATTCTCGATATCAAAGAGCATCTTCACGCTCCAGATCGAGTCACCAATCCCATCTACCCTCCGCTCCCTAATAATACCATTGCAATGTGGACGATACACACAATTGCATTAGATGTGTTCAAGGGCACGGTCCCAACTATTCATGGGATTATTAACAGATTCCATGTCCACTTACTAGAGCACTTCCAAGCCTGGCTCTATGGATATATGTGACCAAGACAAAAAGCGCTCATAGCATATGGTTCCCACTCTGGTTACTCCACACAGATCCTTTCCTTCACACCTGCTCCATAGTAGGGAAACCCCCTTGGAGTAGCGCACCAACCCCCCCATACCTGGCAGTCCCGCTGGCAACAGGGGTAACTTGAGTACCCTGGGGTGCCCAATTTTTATATTTGTTATTTATTCTCTTAGTTTCACATATATTGGTAATGTCTATCCCCTGGTCGGCTTACCTCAGTTAAATAGAAAACTCCGGTGAATTGCAGCCGCAAGCACAGAAAATTAGAGCCATAGAGTGAATGGCTATCACAAAGAGCGTCTTAGATATACAAGTATTCCAGGGAATGTTCAGGTACTTTCAATGATTCATATGGGATTTTACAAAGATTGATGAGCCACTATTTCTTTACTGAAATATCCAAAAAGGATTCATAGATACAAAGAAACTCAGGATTCATTTGATGATTTACGCCGTTTATGTGATAGATTATCCAATTCTGAAATACCAAACTTTAATTAAGATTTCATAATTCAAACTGATGATTTGTTGATGGCGATTGGTGCCATCCTAAGTCAAATGGATGAACTTGGGGAGGAGCATCTGGCAGTTTATGTGAGCGGAACCCTATCAGAAAATGAGAGGAATTTCATCATGACAAAGCATGAACTCCTTGTAGTAATTTAGAAATGTTGTCATGATTCTGATATGATTGGCTGATAATTGTGGGACAGCTAGGGCAGATTGGGAAGAATCCGCTGAACATGATATCAGTTAAAATTATTCAAGAGCCTCAAGATGAGGCGATATTGGGATATAATGAATTATCATTAGATCGCCTCTAAATAAGGCAATAAGGTGATGAGGCAATGCAATATTCGACAAATACAAAGTAAATCGCCTACAATTATGGTATAGAGGATTAGAGAATAACAAGCCAAATTTAAGGAGAATTGGAGAAATATAATAGCCCAAGCTAAGAGAGTAGTATCACCTGAAGCCGCTCTATATAAGTGAGATGGTAATTGAGAGAATGAGGTTGTTAATAGTTGAGAGAGAATGGGACAGCGAAAGATTGCTGTATTTATTAAAATAAATAAAAGAGTCGATTAAGGCAATTGCTCCTATTTTTAGTATATTTTCAAGAGTGTCTAAAGGACCAATGATCCCAACATTGTCTGTCTGTTGCTCAGTGGGTTTGACCTGTACAAACAATACAGCAGATCTTATGATACCATCCAATTTTATAACAGTGGTGCTCACTACAGGGGGCCCATTGATCAACCACTATGTACTATGAGACTCCAGTCACCAGCCATGGCTTACACAGCTTGTGTTACTGGGGAATCTTCATAATACACTGCAGAGCCGGGTATGAGGAACTCAAACTTACCTTAGATGCGGTGCTCAAAAAACAGGATGAGATCCTCCAAGGACAAAACGCTGTTATGCACCAGCTTGATAGCATGTTTAGTCAAATGCATAACTTGAGACAGCAAACAAGGAACTTTCCAACCAGTTGAATGATACAAAAAACAACTGCAGCACGCAGAGTGAAATTTGACCAGTGCCTCTTGGTCTTCTCACTAGGATGAGGGTGACCATCAAGAGGGGGCATCATACAAGAAGGAATATGACGCTAGTTGGAGCTACTATACTCAGGATGGTAGTTCGGGATACAACTATGATTCAGAGCGCCAATTCCCTCAAGTAATGGCAGTGCCGCCCATGGCAGAAGGTCATGCTACCCCTGAAGCAGTGGACATCCCAACTTCCGCTGGTCCAGATTCTCATTGGGAAACTGCTTTTGGATCGCAACCCATTCCTCAGTATGGGCCAAAACCCTGTGAACGGGATGAGGAGGTTATTATCCAAAGATGTACCTTCATTTGATCAGAACAGGAACATTCATGGGTTCTTCAGATGGTTTGAGTTTGCAGAAGATGGTGCATCTGATAGATGGAAGGCCAAGTTGTTGATATCCGCCTTAGATGTTGGGAGTGCTGATCAGGTCACCTGTTACCTCCCAAATAGCTCTGTTGTCTATAAGGATGTGAAGGATACCATACTCCGGCTGTTTGGGGGTACCTCAAAGATGATTCAGTGGAAAGCAGAATCCTTAACAATTGGATTATGCTGAAATGAGACTCACCTGGATTTCGCTGATTGATTCACAATGGAAGCCCACATGCTGATTGGGGCAGGATACTTAACAGAAGCCGATGTGTGCATTGCCATGACCTCTGCATTAAGCAATATTGAGAGCTTCACAAAGTCATTTCGCCGCTTCTGGATGATGACAAACCTCCAAATAAGATTATACAGGTTTTGCGTCATATATCCCCTAACTTTCTGCCGCCAAATATGGAACAGAAATTTACTGCCGCTACTGTACCCTCTTATTCAGGAGAATAATCTCATCTGGCTCCAGCTCCATTTAGTAATCCTCAGCCATTCTATAGCTCTGCGCCTCATCCTCGGCCAAATTATAATCAACAATTTGATCAGCGTCAATGGGCTGGTCATGAAATCTGTCAGCAACCCAGCTATTGACCAGGACCTAGCTATGCTGAACGTCAACAATCATCTTACCAATCTGGGCCTAGTTACACTGAATGACCCCAAACTTTCCAATATGAACCCTCTTATGAAAATCAAGGACGTGGCTCTTATGGGGTTAACTGCTATGAATGCGGTTGCCCTGGCTATTTGGCAAAAGATTCTTCCATAACCGCCATATGAACTACGTACACTAAGATCAATACTATTAAGGAAAAGATGGAACGGAGTAGAGATGAGACCTTCTACCTCTGCGATATTAGCTCAAAACATCCCTGAATCAATAGTAGTATACCCTGCGAAAATCCCTCAGTACAATGATGTTTTTTATACCAGCATCCAGTTGGAGGAGTAAACGTAGTGACAAGAGCTCAAGCCAAGGTGGCGGCGGAAGAAGAGTCAACGGAACAAATGAAGCCATATACCTGTCAAATGCCTGATAAAGCTTACTCAGATAAACTCAGTTTCTTCTGCGGATGCACCAACTCTGAAAGGAGTAAACGTCGCACTTCCAGTAGACGCCATTGTCAAAGAATACCCCCAAGTTGATGAGAGGATAATGAGTTTTCTTGAGAAAAGAGAGCCCATAAATGTTTACGTATTAAACGGTCAATATTCTTCTTATTCTGAGTGTACATACTGTGATATTTTTGTAGCAAAAAATAGAGTTCGCGCTATAATAGATACTGGTGCTCCAGTCAACATAGTCTCCACTAACTTGATGGCAAAGTTGACGTTGAAACCTAATGTGGACCATCAAATGGTGTACGGAACCTCTGTAGCAGTAAGCACCATCTCTGAGGGAGCTTACAGTGTGCTACCTCTGCGCTTTGGGTCCATTTTCATTGTAGCTTTGGCGATTGTGCTGCCAAACAAAAACTACACCCTGTTAATTGGAACCGCTTTCCTGCACCGTTTTGGGGCTGTCATTAATATGATGGAGGAGACCCTCGTCATTCTGGGTCAGTGGATCCCAATTTACCTCACCACTAGTGGAGTACCAAAGGATCTGATGCACATGAGCCATATCAACCTTGCCTATAGTGACAAGGTGATGCCAGTTTGCTATCACTGACTAAAGCGCAAGACTCGGCCCCTTCCCCAGCAGATATATAAATATCAAGGGATACCTCTTTGAGCTGCAGGGCCCATATCTATTCATTCTGGACATCAAGTCTTAGTGAACACTAAGTTAGAGGTGGAAGTGCCTAGTGGGCTATATGGGGAAGTCATTGGGCTCTATCATCAAACGCGGTTTGAGTTGCATGTGGCTCCAGAGATTATACTTTCAGGACATGGAGAGCATAAGGTTTTTTTAGCAAACCTTCAGAGCAAACCAATGCAAATCCACCAACACCAAATTGTAGCATATTTACATCTTATTCTAATAGATGAGGTCCTTCAGTTTCATGATTTCAGGTTGTTAGATAAATTTGGTTTACCAGTCAAGACACCAGATGAAGTACTAATAATGGTACCACGGAGTAATATAATAGGATTATTGGAAGAACAAAAGACCAAGCAATATCTTTATTTCAGAAGTCTAAAGGATTTTTGCTGTCAATGATCATGACTTAGGGTGTGCTCAGGGGTGGTCCATTGAATAGACACTGGAGATCATCCCGCTTTAAGGTCTCAGCTGATCTGCCAATCAAGAGCAGCGGAAGACGTTGTCATTAACAAAATTGACAAGTTGCTGGAGCAAGGGATGCTTGAACCATCCAAGAGTCCGTGGGCTTCACCTGTACTTATTTGTAAAAAAGAAGGATGGCACCAACTGCATAGTAATAGACTATTGGAAGATCAACAGTATTACAAAAAAGGATTTGTACCCTTTTCCAAGGATTGACGATGCTTTGGATTGGTTAGGGCGTGCCCGTTATTTTTCTGCAATGGACTTGATATCAGGTTACTGGGATTTTGAGTCACTCATGGTGGAACAAGAAAAATGCGCCTAATCACATCCAAAAGCCTTTTTTCAACCGACGTGGATGCCTCAAGGGCTTTGCAACTTCCTGGCTACATTTCAGCGAGCCATGGATACTTTTTTGGTGACCTGAAACTGTCATGCGTCATTGTATACCTTAACGTTATTAAAGTTTTCTCTCAAACCCTTTTGGAGCATCTTGATCACTTAGAAGCAGTAAGTCCGCTGGCTGGATGAGGTGAATATTGTAATATAACCTCACAAACGTAACTTTTTCAAAGATCAGCTGGAATACCTAGGGTTTGTGGTAGACTCAAAAGGGCTGAAACCACAGCCAGCTAAGGCGGAGACCATCAGCAAAATGACTACACCCAATAATAAATGTGACATACAGGTATTTTTGGGAATGGTCAGTTACTACTGGAGCTTCATCCCTGATTTTATCTGTATTGGGGGGCCACTATTCGAGTTGTTAAAAAAGGACGCTGTGTTTCAATGGATGGAACAACATCAATCTACCTTCAATACACTTTGTATGGCGGTGATCAGTGCACCGGTGTTAAGCTATCCAAACTTTTATTGAGAGTTTATTTTTCAGATGGATGTATTCCTTTCCGCTGTTGGGGCAGTTTTTTTCAGAAAGATGAAGAAGGAGAGGTACATCCTGTAGTGTACTATAGTTAAAGTCTGAACTGCCATGAGTGTAATTATACTGTGACTGAGTGGGAGTTCTTAGCAGTGATCTATGCATATATGCAATTCAGAGTCTATCAGCATGGGGTAAAGTTTAAAGTTGTAACAGACCATGCATCATTACGCTGGTTGCAGAACCTCAAAGAACCTGAAAGCTTTTTGCCATGATGGGCTCTTAAACTGCAGGCTTATGACTTCAAGATCCTCCATCAGCCAGGAGTAAAGCATCAGAACGCTGACTGTTTATCTTGATTGCCAACTGTTGCAGTGACAGTGGACCTCAGTGAAGTGATGTACAACAAGATGATCAGCGAAAATATGATGACGAACTGCCCCAAGTGATCAAAGTGTTAAATGAGATGCGAATTAATACCTTCCAACGAAATGGGAAACTGTACAAGCAGATTGGCGATTCTACAGTAAATTTTCTGTGACCCTCAGCATGACCGTGAATCATTATGAGCGTTCACAGGGCAGTCAGACATGGTGGGGTGTGCAAGACAATGGAGTAGTTGCGCCCTCAGTACTATTGGGAAAGCATGAGCTTCAAAGTGGTTAAAACTATTTCCTGTTGCCATCAGTGCCAAGTGGAGAAGCCATTCCGCCACAAGACTTTATACCAGGTAGTGAAACCACATTTTGCTTGGCACACGGTATGTCTTAATGTCATTGGTCCCTTGCCAACAGGAGCTAATTGGTATAGGTACATTATTGTGGCTATTAACCATTTGACCCAGTGGGTCAAAATGAGAGCAATACGAGATTTGGGGGAAGATACAGTGGCCAAGTTTTTGATGGAATGCATTATTCAGCGACATGGATGCCCTCATTTTATTCTCACTGACAATAGAACTAACTTCACCTCACACATCCTCCCCAAACTGAATGAGCTTGTGGGAATTCAAGAGGTTTTGATGACCCCATACCACCCTGAATCCAATGGAATGGACGAACGGGTTAATGGGACTCTGATGAACATACTACAAAAATTAGTAATGGATCAATTTTCCAATTTGAGTTCTCTCCTTTCCACGCTGTGTTCACCTATAACATTAGTTACCATTACGCCACTGGGAAAAGTCACTTCCAACTACTATATGGCTAACACCCAGCCTTTCCAGCATTACTTTATTTGTGTTTAGAAGACACCGGCAGAATGGAACCTCACCACTATTTTACTAACCTCGCAAACATTCTAATCAAACCTACAAACTGAAGCATATTCCTTCAGCTTAGCCAAGAAAATCAGGAATCAGGCCACCAATCAGTTATGCCATAGTGGGCTGGTGCAATTCAAGGAAGGCGATATGGTTCTCTTCATGACCAACATGGATTTGGGCAGAAACACAAGCTGTCCAGTATTTAGATTGGTCCATTAGAAGTTATAGAGAAAACTGGGGTCAACATATATACCATCAAGGATCCTGCAAGTGGTTGAATCATTAACCAGGTACAAGCAAAGATCCCTTGACCATACAAACAATAGGAGCTTATCATCCAGTCAAGGAGGGGTAATGTCACAATTCTGATATGACTGGACAATAATTGTGGGATGCTAGAGCGGTTTAAGAAGAATCCTCCAAACATGATATCAGTTACATTTTTCAAGTGTCTTGAAATGAAACGATATTGGGATATATTGGGTTATCATTGGATCACCTCTAAATAAGGCGATAAGGCGAAGTCAATATTAAACAAACACAAAGTAAATCGCCTACAATTAGGGCGATAGAGGATTAGAGATTAACAAGCCAAATTTGAGGAGAATTGGCGGAATGGAATAGCCCAAGCTAAGAGAGTAGTATCACCTGAAGCCGCTGTATATAAGTGAGATGGGCGATTGAGAAAATGAGGTTGTTAATAGTTGAGAGAGAATGGGACAGCGAAAGATTGCTGTATTTATTAAAATAAATAAAAGAGTCGATTGGGGCAATTGCTCCTATTTTTATTATATTTCAAGTGTGTCCTAAGGACTGATGATCCCCACATCATCTGTCTTTTGCTCAGTGGGTTTGCTCTGTACAAACAATATGGCAGATCCTAACGATAACATTCAATTATATAACAAATGTAAACAGTTTTGGGTGTATATTCATGTTAGGCACTTCCAAGTGATGAACACCCCTCACTGCGCTGGCTACACAACCTCAAGGAGCTGGAGGGACGTCTGTCCCAATGGGCCAGAATTCCAAGCATACGACTCTAAAAGAATACACCAAGCAGGAGCCTTCCATCAGAATGTGACGGCCTATCAAGATTACCTGCAGTCCAAGTGGTACACCATTAGGCTGTTGAACTATTCCAGAGAATAATCAATGGTGAGATCAGGGAATAGCACTGAGAAATCTAAGGTGCGCTTCAAAAAGTGATGGAAAACACAAAGTCTCAAGTTGGAAAAGTCTTCAAAACGATTAATGTAAAATAATTATTATTCACTGAAGCCATAAAAACAAGCTGAAATAATCCAATCCGCTCAAAAGGTTGTTAGGCATGGAGGCCTGAGAAAAACAACTGACCATATTTGCCATTATCACTAATTGAATCAGTAAAATATGACCACACCGAATATCTGGCTTGCTGTGTGGAGTGTCAACTACACAAACCACACAAGAATACCACTTCATATCATCAGGTCTTCCTTGAATTTCTTGGCACACAGTAATAATTGATATAATGGGACTATAGAGTATGAGTACTGGGGGAGTCATGTACATCATAGTTGCAATTGTCCACCTAACTAGATGGGTTAGTGAAAGACACTAAGTAAAGTAGACTCTAAAAGCACCGCGTGCTTTATCCTGGATCAAGTCATATATTGGTATGGATGCCCATAAGTCTTGTGAGTGGTAATGGAGCAAATTTCACTTCTTATATGATACTGATGCATAATAAGATAATGGGAACCAGAGAAAACATATCAGTTCTATACTGACCATAAACTTATGGACCAAAAGAAATAGTGAACGGAACGCTAGCCTTGACACTGAGAAATATTTCTTACCAAAAACTTTCAAACGAGGAACCTACATCAGTTTGATATAATTCTCCTATATTATCAGCCACCATACAGTGACTGAAAAACTCCATTCAAATTACTATATGGTCAAAGGGCCACGTTACAATCTGGTCTATATTTGGCTGTCAAACCAACAGAGGAGATTACTGCCAGTCGATACCTACTATGATTATTGAATATACTGATCAAAATGCAAATGAAAGCATTTAATACGACCTTGAAGCAAAAAATCAAGGATAAGACAATGGACAACAAGAACTGACCAGTGCTACCCAAATCTATATGGACGATAGGGTAGCTTATTGCAATATGCATGGCTTTAGTTCAAAAAACTGTATGCACTGTAATCTGGGTCCGTTTGATATTATTTCTAATTCAGCAACAGACGCCTATAACATCATGAACATTGTGGATGGGTGAATAGTAAATTGGGTCCATGCAAAATACTTAAATTATTAGACCCAAGAAAGATAATAATATTAATGGAAGTGTTCCTGAAGTACTACCAAACCATTAAGGTGGTTATGTCCTGATAATTTGGTCAAGTCCTAAAAAGGACCGATGAACCAAAGTAGATTTAAGCCTTAAAAAATAAGACCTCTGAACCATGAAAACTGATAGATCAAAGTATACCTAGGAACTAGTTTGGGGGAATAATGAAAAGATGGACCGTTGAACTGAATATATGTCAAGTGCCATAAGAATAAAAATATAAAAAAGGATATAAGAAAAAATTATAAGGAGAAATATATATAACAAGAAAAAATATATTTATAATATTTTTTTATTTTGTCATGATAAAATGCATCGTTGGTAACCCCACTTAAGGAGGGGGATAAGTTATGACGGAGAAGACCATTGTCATTTGCAGGATCAGTCTGAGTAGCAACTGGGTATGCTGGAAGTAGGCCTGAGAAATATGCAAAGTGTCAGTAGAACCAGAAAGGGTTAAAACTGGGTTTGCTGAGAGTAATCCCCACTATGGATCTACTTTGATCATAAATGAGACCCATCCTAGGGGAGTGAAGGGATCAAAGAATCAAAGATGCTGAACCAATCTCCCTTAAATGACAAAGGTTTATATAACACTGACAATGGGGAAACCAAGCTTTCCGGAACTAGCATTGGCACAAACAACTGACTAGGCTGGCAATGCAGTGGGTTGTAAGGACCTCACTCTGCAGAGGTCGCAGTGAGGAAGAAAAGAAGAGGAACCGCAAGCCAAAGGTTGTCATGAGAAGCGTTGAGGGTTGAAAGGCCTGTGCTCCGCTAGAAACTTAAAGCATTTGACCTGGCCCAAGGCGTCTTACTCCTATCCTGATCTTACTTTCTCTGAAAATCTAGGTTTAGGGGGATGTGTTGGGATTTTGCTAATTTACCAGCTTCCTAGGTTAAAGAATCTCTTTGCTTAGGGTAAGGCCTTCTAGTGGATGATTATAAAATTAAATAATTTTGATATCAGTCTAATAATGCCAACAGAATTTGTGATAATTTGTTGGGTTCAGATCTTCTGGGGTCAATCTATGTGAATGCCTAAGATCTTGGCAGGCAAAGTTGCCAATTT
The DNA here is from genome assembly GCA_022478985.1 of Massospora cicadina. Classification (NCBI taxonomy): domain Eukaryota; kingdom Fungi; phylum Entomophthoromycota; class Entomophthoromycetes; order Entomophthorales; family Entomophthoraceae; genus Massospora; species Massospora cicadina. Next base: position 91,670 of record JAKSZP010000204.1, read on the forward strand.
AATTAATTCATCTGATACTTAATCATTGATTAACTAGTAGATGTGCTAATTTAAATTGGTCATGTTTCATCACTGACTGTCAGATTCTGGTGGTTGACTCAAAAAGAAGCTTTGGCAACCATCAGAATGGGCCGATTATCCTTTCAACGCTTGAGCTAACACCTATATTCTCACCTCAAAGCCTATTGCAATCATACAATTCGGGCTGAACATCTCAATGATTAATTTGATCAAGTATTTTAGCAGAGCTCTTGGCCCAAGTACACTTGCATATTATGGCCAATTTTCTAGGCATTGTATCTCATCAATTGGTTCCAATTATCAAAAATGCAATCAAATTAATTGTATACAAAATTATTCAGGGATGACCCTAAGTTAACGTCTGAAAATCCCATAGACTTCAGATGAACGAAAAATGTAATTAATTTCCTGCCTTAGGGAGAAATTCATATGTCAATCTGCATAATCAGCATAATAGCACTTGCATGGATGTCCAAAAGGGGTTACCTAGTGCTATTGAGGAAGAGGCCTGCCAACGTCCTAATTAGGGGTGCGTCATTTACTTCAATTGAGGCCAAATTTCACAGAAGGTTTGTCTAATCAACAGTATGACAAAGCTGAAATCCAGAAGATCTTAGGACAATTTTGCATGCTTTTATCGCAATTTTTGTACCTGAAATCCTCCAAATTTTGAAAATATTTTGCCACCAATGAACCTAAGAAAATGTTTTAATTGTAAACCAAACTGAGTGGTAAAATAGCTGTTGCAATTTTGTGCTAAAAAGTGGCCAGGAGATGCTCTAGAGTATATATACCAGCGCCTGGCCTAATGAACATTATCTAATTAATAGCTTCTAATAAAAGTTATTTTATTTTATTTTTTCCTGGTTTTTATCCTAATGCTAACCTTGGAGAGGTTTCAAAAAACTGGAAGGACCGAGTTCCCAGCTTGTATTGAAGCCAGCCTTGGAAGAAGTTCCCAATTACAAAGGGAAAATTTTACCCAAGATTGGCTGAAAGAGTTGAGTAAATTTAATAGGCCTAGTGAGTTTTTGAATGGTCCAAATACCATAAACTACAGGCACTATTGAGTATCAACCATTGGAACTTCAGCTCAAATAGATGTGCAGGATAACAATTTCCAAGCAAGCAATCCTTGAATTTGACACTGAACAATTGGAGAATTGTTAACCAATTGTTAAGCGAGTGATACTGCCTGCAACTAATGAATTGACCAGTTGGTTCATGACCTGCTATAATGGGTAAAGAGTCCCACTACCTAAGCATTTCACTAACAAAATGTGCTTGGTTCGATGTGATTGAGCGAAAATGTTATGGACAATTTTTCTTGCTCCATCCATTTTAAGTTTCTGGGATATCTGATGGTGGAATCCTTAGCCCAATGGAGAAGACCATCACAGGAAGAGACTTTAAAGGGAAATTCAGCAGCAACTGCTGCCGTTTCATTACTTAGGTTCCAACAGAGTAGTTAAGTGCTGGATTTCCGCATAGATTCTCTAGTTTTATAACAATTTAGAAGTTCTAGATTCTATTCATCTTCAGAGTATTACTGTTTTTAACATTAATTTTTGCCTTTTTTGTGTGATAAAGAGTAAGGATCAGTTATCCTTAGAATAGAAGCAGATCTCCGCAGACTAAGTGTGATAGAAACCAAGGCTGAGAACCTCAGATTCTAGAGTTAGATTATGTTTCTCTAGAAGAGGAAAGAAGTCCTAGATTGTCAGTATAATCTTCATCAAGTGGAGCATTACAAGTTTAGCGTTTGACCACCTATTAACTTGGTTTGCCTATATCCCCAGCCTCATATAATAGTCGCCATACTATCATCAATTATATATCTATGTTAATATCATTTAACGCAGATAGTGCACATAATAAAAGAACCAGTATTGAAAAATCACTGGGGGGTTAGTATCAGCAAAATCTCGTATTTTAACACTTGTCTAGCCCCTACACCCTCTCAATGACAAGAACTCTCCATTTATCTGGACGCCAGAGTGTCAACAAGCGCTTTATGCAATTAAGAATATTTCTATCACTTTACCCATTCTATGTCACACTTTGACGAGGACAAAGCCCTTCATTGTGGCTTTTGATGGCTCTGGTATGGCGATGAAGCTGTATATTTACATGAGCTTGAAGTAAATGAACACCCTGTGGCATATTGTCATATCTATGACATAAACTGGCGAGCTTAAAGGAATAATCATGATTTGTCTAAGGCTAAGAGTGTCAAGTTTATTACCTTGTCTAACTTGAATTATATCTTGACCTAATACTGTTTAAGAGCCAAACATGCCCAAGTTGCTGCCAAGGCGTTGTGTGATGCATCTATATACGTTACATCCACCTCCTTGAAAGTTAAAAGGTAAATGGCTTATGAAAACGGGTCATTATATTTAATTATGGATTGAGGTGTGGACCATTTTTAAATTTGTAATATGCTAAAACAGGCAATTTTTATCTTTAATCTAAATCCTAATTTCAGGCATATTTACATTATAGTACTAACATTGATGGTAGTCTTTGTTTTTTGTTTCAAATTGACTTAGTGACGCAGTAAAAATACCTCTATTTTATCCGCCTGTATCCCCTTTGTAGTTTTTGCTAGATCAACTTCTTTGTTAGTCTTACTATTAACTAAACTCAATCAATATATTAATCAAATGTGGTTTTTTGATATCTTGCCACAGATCTCCTTAAGGAGGTTTTAATTTTAGGTAAATTATTCTTTTGATGTATAGTGCTGATTTAATTTAGCCATTGGTGGGGTGGACTGTTTTAAATAAAAGCACTAAAAGATATAGACTCTAATTTTAAGTTTGTTCTGAACTCCTTCAAGGAGTCCAACCAGGTCGTTGACATCATTGTCTTCCTGATTTTTATATCATTTTATCTATTATTATCTTTTAACCATCTTGGCATATCACCACCCGCAGTGTCCTGGTATCTATAAGTTTATTAGTATGTTCTCTGGTGATTTGGAGGCAGTTGCCTTGTCATCATTTTAGAAAAAGGAAGCTATAGACTTTCTTCTCGCATTATATGGCCAACCGTTTTACTTTAGTTGCATGAATTCATTTGTAAGAAACTACCTTAGATCATAAATTGGGTGTGGTGGCAGCTTATCACAGTCACTATGCTCCTCGCTGTAGACTTTTTGCTCCTTTTAAATTTTTTATAGTTGTGCGTTGTTCTCCTTACAACCAACTAGAAATTTTCTATCCTTTCTGTACTTAGTTGGTGGTTTTTAATCCATCAAACACCGGTATAATATTATGTAAACCTCAGAAGTTTTTCTAAAATGAAAAAGTTTTTGGATTTCATTTATTCTGAAGCTTACACTAGTACATCTTCAATTAGTCCTAATACAACCACTTGTGGTGGTAATTTATGTCAGCTTTCACTAAATGCATCTGAATGGATAAATATAGTCATCAGAATTGGTTAAAGTTTTATTGTCAATAAGATGTTTAAAACTCATTCTGGAAGATTGGTAACCAAATTCATCTTCCTTTTAACCGTTCTATGAGTTCTTCACACTGAATCAAACAGGATGACCACTCACATCCTATTTATATGTAATCAGTATCATGAAAAAACACTCCCTCTTTCTGACATCTTAAAAACGTCCTTTAGTCATATGACACTTACTGAGAATGAGAAATTGCTGTTATTGGTGTGTTCACCTCCCAAATTTGACATGATGATCAATCGCTTCCTTGGTAAATTTTAGCCTTAACACATGTCAGGTTACCTAATCTAAACGCGTATATTTCAACCGCAGGGACCTCTTAATATACTAACCCTGAAATCAGCCCTTTGCCTTTAAATATGGTAAATTCTAAGCTGACCCACTATCATAATGGTGTATTTGGAGAGTTGGTAGGAGTATATCCATGTTATTATTGAAAGTTTAATTATGTATAACTGATGATTCAAAGTTTCATTTTTCAGAACAAAGCAAACCCTCATAGAGAAGTTTATCTCTAAATTGTGATGTCCACCAATATTAAGCTTGAAACCATACCAGGTAATTCTCCTAAGGAACCCAAATATCTGGTTTTAATCTTTAGCTATATTAATAATTTTTAAGACTCTGATATGACTGGTTGATAGGCCCCAACTAGCTATGCCAGATTAGCTAAAATATATCAGCTACAATTTTTTAAGTATAATTATTTGAGCGCCTTGAAATAAAGTGATACTGAGCTTAGGAAGAATAGTTATCAGCTCTTTTCCAAATAAGGCGTTGAGGTGATATTAACTTATGACAAATATTTGCATGATGCCTAAAGCTAAGGTGATATGAATTGAAGAATAATAGACTCTTTTAAAGCCTAGCAGATACAAGGATAAACTAATGTGAATACAGCAGTAAAGAATAGCCTAATCAAAAGGGTCATTATCTACCAAAGTTGCTTATATATAAGTGAGTTGAGAAAATTAAAGGAAGAGATTTGTTAGTAATAAGGAAGGAGTTGTGCAGAACGATTCTGTTAGTAGATTGTTAAATTAGATAAAGTAGTATGGTGTGGGAACTTATATATGACCACATTATCCAGCTTGCAACTTATTTAAGCTTCAATTAATTTAAATTAATTGGTTCATTTATTTAATTTAGCTTATTGATTAAGCTTTGAGATGATGATTGATTATTTTGTCTCTTTGGTGATAATCACCAATTAAATGGTTAATTGTAATTCACAGAGGATCAAATCTGATGAGAATTATAATTCCTTTTTTGGGGATTGTTGCCAACAACATGGATATGAGTAAATTGGCTCAAAATGAGCAATTACTCATGAAATCATCAGGTTCAGTAGCTGGCATGTGGGCTGATATGAATGGCGATTTAAATATGCTACTCCTCATGGAAATCAGCTTGAATCTTTCCTGAAAACAAGCCAGTATCTCTTTTCATCAGCTAAGTGTGCCAAGACCATTGTAAATATATCAATTCTGTCAGCTAGGCGTTTCAAAACCATTGTAGATATCCCTTTTCATCGGCTAGGCGTGCTGAGAATATTGTGGCTACCACGAATACCCCTAACACATGTCCTTCAACATTTTACCCTATAAATATTCCCTCATTTTATTAATAAACACCTTAGAACTGTGAATACTTTAGTTTTCAATAGTTGATTGTTTACTTCAAAAGGGAAGTTGTATAAAACTTCTTGTCTAAGTGTCAGCGCCAGAGTGAGGCCAAAGTCACTTGAATCCTTATATATTGCTAGAGTGAGGCCAAAGTCACTTGAACCTTTATATTGCCAGAGTAGGGCCAAAGCCACCCATTTATCTGTACCTGACTAGGCTAATTGTCTTCATACAATTAGCAAATTTTTACTTATTCCCAGAGTCAGTAGTTAAGTGAGCCTATGCACCAGTGAAAACCCTTCAGTTTTTACATGTGGTGCTCACTACAGGGGTTGAGTAGAGTTTACAAGAAAATAATAACGCCAAATTATCTAACTAATATGGAGCATCAAAGAAATGAGGATGCAGGATCATCAGCAGACCACTGGGGAAATATCCAATTAGAGACTGGAATGCTGGTGGATCCCCAATACATCCATCTATCAATAATTGGAGTAAATGAGAATGCTGTAACGATTTACAAACCACCTTTGGAGTAGATCTGAGAAAATATACCCATTATCATTGATATCCTAATGAGAGGTCTCCAAATTTTCTGACTGATACTTTGGACTGAAGATGTGGATTATTCCACCACACTACCAATCAGGAAGAGCGAAGATAACACTTTTAAAAACTTCCTTAATATGAACACTTTGACCTTAGCGGGATACTTGAGAAGCATTGGTAACATCAGGGGCTATGTTATCAAGTATGTACAGCCCACTACCCAAAATATGAGAGCTATCCAGGTCTGACAACAGGTGGTGATTGCCAATCTATCCAAATACATTTGACATAATAGCATACAACAGCAGGCATTAACGCGACAACTAGACATCAGCTTTCAACAAATTTGCGCTGGATTGGACTCCACATCACAATGTGTTCAGCAATCAAACTCCCAAATTAAGAATTTGGTGGCCAAGTTGAATACCAAACTTTGAGGATAGTTGAACAGCTTATCAACCATATTTGGTTCAATCACTGATGGAAGCATAGTGTGGACAAGCACTGTCAATTGGCTGAATCAAACATTGCTGATTTTATTCGAGCTCAGGAGGAAACTGGGCCAATAGTTGCTGCCAACGCCAAAACCCACACGGTCATGCTCAATTTAATTAAGGGAAGAAGGGGAATTAAGAGTACCATTGACAATATGGAAAGAAAATCTGAACAACTCAACGAAGAGATGAGAGCCAAAATTGATAATCTTGGCATGGAAATAGAAATTGTTTATAATAATTTAATAGAATAGACAACTCAATCCAAATTAGATTCATTGAAGCTCAAAGTCATCAAATTAAATTATGAAATGTCCAAAAATAAAAAAAGAGAACCATGAATTATATGAGCATTTATTCCATTTCCAAACCTAAGAGGGCAAGCTGCTGAAGAAAATTTTGAAACCCTGAAAGTGACTTTACAAGAGAAAATTGATAAAAATTGTCAACTTCAGGAAAATGACCGAAAATGCTTAGCTTGGAAAGATAAAATCCTTAAACAATTGGATGACCTCAAAGACTCTAAGTGTAATTGTGTTATGGGATGAGTATTAAGAGTCAAAGTTATTTGAGGAGGAATTGGCATCCATTAAAGAAGAGAGTAATGCCATCAGCACCATCCAATTTGTTTGGGAAATGCCCCTGACCATTGCGACACTTCCTGAAGTAACACTTGAAGCAACTCCATCATCTGCTCTAATCCTGATTAAGAAGTACTGGCCCAATTATTGTTAAAGATTTCAAGAGTACTCCTAAGTTGCCCACTTTCCATCGGGATAATGTGCCTGCCTTCTTCCAGTTATTTGAAATGATAATGTATGGTTATAGTAACCGACAAAAAGCTGTCACCATCATGAATTGTCTCAATACTTCATGCCAAAACCTAGTTTTGCCTTACTTTTGTGGGGAGAACTTGAGTTATAAGGAGGCGAAGGAGGCGATTCTGACCGAATTTGGTAGTCCAGATAAGATGTCAGCTCAGAAACAAGAATTTATGGTCATTCAATTTAAGAAGGACAAAACATTGGGTGTGTTTGCCAATCATTTCTATGAGGAAGCACAGATCCTCAATGGGGCCAACATGATGACCAATTTTGATGGGAGAATTATAATGCAGAACGCATTGCGCTCTCATCAAGAATTTCACCAAATGATTTCATCCACTTTGACCAGTAAATACACCATTGCTCAAATGGTAGAACACCTAAAGGTTTTATCAGCAACGTTTGACGCACCAAATCGGACATACAAGCCAAATCTCCAGTCAAGCAATGACAAGAATTTGAAGTACCCCGACAAACCTAGAGAATTTAATAACTGTGGGAATTAAGATAAATCATATGAAGGAACCAGACTGCCCAATAAGCCCCAGTTGACTTGCAATAACTGTGAGCAACCTGGCCATTTTGCCAAAGATTGTGGGCAACATAAATAAAGGGTCATGTCAACTTGGTACAGCCCAAGGATAAACAGGAAACTTCTGATGGGCAGGGAAAAGACCATGCGGTCTAGATGTGGAACAGTCTAGAGCTGCAGGTAACCAAGTTCCCCCGGATAAATCAGATGGTTTTGACAAGTCAGATCTATTTGTGGATGACCCTGAATTAGATCCCCTTCATCAAATTGTGTTTAAGATATAAAATGCAATAACAAGATCGAAATTGGAGGGGATTGCCCCCAAAAATATACAAGAGGTAGCTCGCCCATATGGCTGACAGATAGTGGAGAAGGTCCAAAATGTCAAAGATGAGATGGACTCATAAAATACCAAGTGAGATGGAGTTCATGTATTGATTCCAATTGGTACAATTTGAGAAACGTTCCCCAATATATTAACTCAGTTAATTCATACCCTTGATTCAGCCAACGAATCTTTTATACATGCAGTAAACAATAGTTTATCTTTTTTTCTGAGTGCATATATATGGATAATTTTGGTGAACCAAATCCCCGTCAGAGCAATAATTGACAGTGGAGTGTGATCAATATAGTATTGACCAAATTAGTAAAGAAAATAAAGGTCAAACTGGATTTGGAGCACTGGAAGCAGTACAGGACGGCAGGCCCTGACTCTACAACTTCCTGTGGGGCTTATAGCGCTCTACCTCTATGGTTTGGATCCTTGGTCATATCAGCGCCAGTGATTGTTCTAGCCAACCAGAATTATGACATACTCATTGGCACTGACTTCATGTGGAAGTATGGGGTCAAATGTGACTTTGAAGAAGACACTTTGACAATTCTGGGGCAAACGTTGCCGCTGGTTTTTCAACATGAGGGGAAAGCTCCCCTCAGTAGATGGACTAATTTCATCAATTTATTCTATAAGGATGGAATACTACCTATCAATTACAAATTGGTCGGAAAAAGTCCAGAAATTACCTAATTATGTAAATGAGAATCGTGGGATCCTGATTTGTTCTAAGGAAGATGTCATAATTAAACTGGGAATGCAGCAAATTGTAGAGACTGGACTGACTTTGGATATCCTGTAGCAGTTATATTCAGAAATTGAAGCTCCTTGGAAACAAACGAGGATCAAACCTTGGGTAGCCCCAGGAATTTTGATCCCTAGTCATGAGAGGATTCGAGTCCTTTAGCCAATCTGGAAAAATCTCCAATAAAGACAAATGACACCAGGTGGTTGCATTCGCCCAACTAAAACTGTATAGGAGATTTGTTCCTTACACAAATTCAGTGAATAGGACAAATTGGGACTTCCAAAAGTAAATGACAGGAATATCCATACACTAATCAAATGATATCAGTTAGCCAGATTAACAAAGGGCCAGAAAGACAAAGTTCTGGCCTTATTTAAGAACTACCAAGTTATTTTCATGCAGGATGACCATGATCTCAGGTGTGCAAAGGATGTTTTACACCGAGTCAATACTGAGGATGATGGGCCAATTTGATTGAGGCCTATTTGATGGTCCAGGGTGACAGAGGCAGTTGTTGACGAGGAAATTGAAAAACTCTTAGAGCATGGAATGCTCATACCATTGTCCAGCCCATGGGTGAGCCCTATATTAATACTTAAGAAGAAAGACGGTTCAAATCAAGTCATAATAGATTACCAACAGTTAAATAAAATCACAAAAAAGGACTTGTACCCCCTGCCTAGGATCAATGACTCGCTGAATCGGTTAGGAGGAGCCAAGTTTTCTCCATCATGGACTTGATCTCCAGATATTGGAAGATAGACATGCCCCCAGAAGACCAAGAAAATTGTGCATTATCAAAGCACAGGGGTTAACCAGCTGACTAGGATGCCTCAAGGCTTATGTAACACCCCCATGACATTTCAATGGGCTATGGATATGATTTTGTCAGATTTAAGCTGTCCTGTGTCCTGGTCTATCTGGACGACATTAATGTATTCAGCTGAACGTTTACTGATCACTTACAACATCTTGAGGAAGTAATAAGTGAATGGATTTTCAAATCATAAAATTAAACCAAGAAAATGCCATTTCTTTAAGGAGGAATTATAATACTTAGGATTTGTAATTAATGCTGAGGGACTTAAGCCCCAAGTCCAAAAGATAGAAGCAATAAATCGGATGTTGGTCTCCAAGAGCTTGTGTGATATTCACTTTTCCTTGGAATGGTTGGCTAATATCACCAATTCATTAAAGATTTCGCAAAAATAGCTGAGTCGCTTTTCCACCTATTTTTTTAGTACTAGATGGTCCCACCGCTTTTCCACCTATTGAAAGATCCAAAGAAGGGATTCATCTGGAGTGATTTGGCTCAACTCACATTTGATGAATTGAGGAAAAACTTGATGATGAGTCCAATTTAAAATACCTGAATTTTGAGAAGCCATTCATTATTCAATCAGATGCGTCGCTGATGGCAGTAGGAGCCATCCTTAGCCAAGTGGATGACAAGGGGGATGAACACCCCATGGCGTATGTCAGCCAAGCAATGTCAAAGGCCAAGAGGTTTCTATACAGTTATGGAGCTAGAATTTCTTGCAGTTATCTATACATGCAAGCAGTTTTTAGTCTATATCCACAGAACGCACTTCAAGGTCGTGACTGACCATGCCTCTCTCCAATGGCTTCATAACCATAAAGAACCAGAAGGGAGATTGGCGCAGTGGGCTTTGAAGTTACATGCCTATGACTTTGAGATAGAACATTGGGTGAAAGATAAGAATCAAAACGCTGATTGTCTGTCTAGGTTGCCAACCGTTCTTGCTGTGCAAGATCATGCTGATGACCTATTTGAGCGAATGATCCATGGGGAATTGCAGGAAAAGAGCCAATCATAATTCAAAAAGCGTTAAAGAAGGCAATGGAGAATATCAAGCTCATTAATGGACAATTATTCAAAATAATGGATGAAAAGAGGCTTGTTTCTGAAACCATCAGAACTCACTGAGATAATTCAGGCTGCCCACAAGGTTGTCGGACATGGTGGGTTAAAAAGATGCTCAATCTTATCTGGTAATACTACTATTGGGAGTCCCTGAGTTTTGCATTGCCTATTATATCACCTGTTGCATGGAATGTCAGATCCATAAGCCACATAAGAACGTGACGAATTACTGATCAGTGAAGCCAGGGTTTGAGTGACACACAGTTTTAATCAATTTTATGGGGCCACTAAGTGTGAGCACAGGTGGTTTATGTTACATAGAGTAGCAATTGACCACCTTACAAGCAAGGTTGAAACCTGAGCCTTTAGTTGATCAGATGCCCTAAGTACCACCAAAATTCATCCTGGAGCAGGTGGTATACCGACTTGGGTGTCCTCAAGTGTTACTGAGTGACAATGGGACTAATTTTACCTCATTCATAAAACCACGCCTGAATGAACTAATGGGAATTAAGAGGCTGGTGTCTGCACCTTATTGGCCTAAAAAAATGGAGTTGTGGACGAGTCAATGGGACACTTGCCGCTATGCTAAGGAAGCTTATATCAGGTAAAGTGTCATCTTGGGCATCTTATCTAAGTTTAATACCTTTTGTGTATAATATCAGTTTCCATTCACGATGGGAAAAGCGCCATTTGAATTATTGTACAGTCATAGAGCAGCATTGCCGATGATTCTCTATTCAGCAGTGGAGTCAACTCTGGGGGATGAGAGCGGATAAATATCTATATTGACTTGCAAACATAAAAGTGGATCTCCAATCTCAAGCTTGTGATACAATGACCAAGAGAAGGATTCAGGCCAAAAAAGCTGATGATAAGTGTCAATCCATCCTTAGGGAATTTACCGTTGGAGACCAAGTAGCCTATTGTAATATACATGAGTTCAGTCACCAAAATAAGCTAGAATTGTTATGGTCAGGACCATTTGAGGTTATTGCAAAAACAGTGAATGATGCCTACATAATCAAAAATATATCCAATGATCATGTGATTAATAGAGTACACAGCAAATTACTTAAAAAATGGTATAAAAAAATTAAAATAATAGTAAAAAATTGGGAAAAAAGGAAGTGAAAAAAGAATAAAGTTATTTTGAATTTTTTTTTATTTTTTTATGCCTCAGGTTGCAAATTGTGAGCTCTTCTTTAATGCCTCTGGGGGAGGGAGGTTGAACAACGATGTTGTGAAAGAGGTCGCTGAAGTTGATCTGAGATTATATACTTGTAAGGGATAGAGAAAGCTGAAACCATGTTCTTTGAACCTGAGGTGGATTCTGCGAATAAGCAATGATGGGAATAGTGATGAGGACGTCCAGTTTGGCAAGTCAGGAAACCCCAGACCAGGGAGGAAATCAGCAATGCAAGAATATGCAATCTGCAAACAAGTCCGTGTAATCTCAATATGGCACAGGCGCTGGAAGCTGTGTCCAGTGCTTGATGACAGGCTTCATCAAGAACACTTGGCATATGAGAAAACAGTCAACAAGGGAAATGTGCAGGTGGCTGCCAAATAATACCACCAATTATCGCCATTAATGGAAGATATCACTGGATAGTCCCAGCCGCGAGGTAATCATGCAGGCAGAGAACAGCGTCTTGAAGGCGGCAGCTGTGGGCCTCTTGAAACTGGAAAGGAAAGGAACGGTGGAAATTTGTGATGCGGGGGTGAAGTAGCCCATGTGTTAAGTACTTTCCCTGCAAATTGGAGTGCATAAGTTGCAGTATCCCAGTCAAGTAAATTACCAAGGTCACAAGGCACAAAAGAGATATTAAGTGCCTCAGTCAATTCACCCTGAATTTCCTGGTACAGATTTTCAACATGCTCATTGTTACTGATTGTCAAATCAGTAGACAAGATAGTTGGTTGATAAAATTGGCCAATCTGAAAAGGAACTCGGGAAGAAGATCCAACTTGATTAGGAAAGATTGATCCAAGTCAGGAGTAATCGCTTTGTTAGGCTCAAGGGCAATTACTGGACATATAACAATGGGATCTGAATCCAGTAATGCCTCAAAATCAATCTTGGCGACAGGAGAATGAGAAAATGAAATGAACAAGAGTTTAATGATGAAACAGCCAACCCTTTCCCCTCTTCAGAAATTGGCACTGTTGTGGGAAGAGCATAAGAGGGGATTTCCAAATCAAGTTGACTTGGGGGCTGAATCTAGCTGGACTGGAAAGGATACCCCTTTAGGTGGTTCGTGACATTGCTCAAAAATGGGAGGCATCCGCTTTGTTCATACTAGATAAGATTCATTTGTAGAGAGAATTATTTGAAGAAGACATTCAAAGCTAATAATCTGGTCAAGTGGGGGGATGTGTGGTTTTTAATTGACCTTTTTATCCAGCTTGCAAATTATTTAAGCTTTAATTAATTTAAAATATTGGCTCATTTATTTAATTAAGCTTATTGATTAAGCTTTGAGATGGTGATTGATTATGTTGTCTCTTTGGTGATAATCACCAATTAAATGGTAGATTTAATTCACAGAGGATCAAATCTGATGAGAATTATAATTCCTTTTTTGGGGATTGTTGCCAACAACATGGATATGAGTAAATTGGCTCAAAATGAGCAATTACTCATGAAATCATCAGGTTCAGTAGCTGACATGTGGGCTGATATGAATGGCGATTTAAATATGCTACTCCTCATGGAAATCAGCTTGAATCTTTCCTGAAAACAAACCAGTATCTCTTTTCATCAGCTAGGTGTGCCAAGACCATTGTAAATATATCAATTCTGTCAGCTAGGCGTTTCAAAACCATTGTGGATATCCCTTTTCATCGGCTAGGCGTGCTGAGAATATTGTGGTTACCACGAATACCCCTAACACATGTCCTTCACCATTTTACCCTATAAATATTCCCTCATTTATTAATAAAAACACCTTAGTACTGTGAATACTTTATTGTTTTCAATTGTTGATTGTTTAATTCAAAGTGAAGTTGTGAATAAGTACTTCCTGTCTAAGTGTCAACGCCAGAGTGAGGCCAAATTCACTTAAACCTTTATATTTCCAGATTAAGGCCGAAACTACCCATTTATCTTAAATTGACTAGGCTAATTGTCTTCATACAATTAGCAAATTTGTATTTATTCCCAGAGTTAATAGTTAAGCGAACCTGTGCACCAATGAAAACCCATCGGTTTTTACATGTGGTTAGAGCTAATTGCTTCATATTTATTAAGCTCTTTAAGTTTGTTATGAGGAATGGTAATATCCTTATCATCTATCCATTGCTCAGTGGGTTTGACCCTGTGCAACACCTATGGCGTATCTCAAATAAACCGTCAAACTTATAACAGTGATGCTCACATCAGGGGCTCATTGAGCGACCACCAAAATAAAAAAATTCTCCAGTCGCTGGCCATGTTGCATCAGGCCTTCATTGATGGGGAATCCTCTCAGAACACTGAACCAGTCAAATATTCAGAACTTAGGCTTGCTCTAGAAGCGGTGCTCAAGAAGCAGGATGGGCCCCTTCAGGAGCATAATGATGTAATGAACCAGATTGACAACACTTTCAGCCAATTTGGGCCCTTGGACAACAAAACAGGCAACTTACTAATTAACTGATAACACAACGGAACTACTACGTTGTTCAGAATGGAAGTTGAACATTACCTCTCACCCTCAGCACGCTCAGTGGAAAGCATAAAAACTACAAGGGGCCACATGGGAAAATTTACATTATGATAAATATGAGGCTGGATACTCAATTGAGGAGTCTTTCACTGAGATTGCAGGCAGCGCTAGTTACTCCGCCCATGATGTCCACCTTGGATATGATTATGTTTCAGCGAACCAAACCCCCAGGTGATGGCTGTAATGCCAACCAAAGTGATCCACGTTACCCCTGAAGCAGTGGACAAGTCGTACAATGCTGGCCCTACTGAACCAGCACCTCAGTAAGATACCGCCTAAGGGACTTTATTCATTCCACAGTTTGCTTCAAAGGCTCACAGCTACGATCAGAAAAAGGAGGTCTGTATTGATAATCTACCTCCATTTGATTGTGATGGGATCATCCTAGGATTTTTTAAAGGAACAGAGTTCAGAGAGGAAGGAGCCTCAGATTGATGCAAGGCTAAATTACTGATATCCGCCTTGGATGTTTGAGTGATGACCAAGTTACTTGCTATCTCCCAAGATGTTATGTTACATATCAAGAGGTGAAGGATACTGTGCTGCAGTTGTTTGGAGGTACCACAAAGACGTTGCAGAGGAAGTCTGAGTTCTTGACCATTGGATTTCAGCGTAATGAGACCCTCACCATTTTTGCTGAACTAACTATAGTGGAAGCCCACATTTTAAATGGGACAGGGACTTTATACAAATCTGATATGGGTTTTGCAATGACCTCTGCGGTGAAGCCATACTACAAACTTTATAACATCCTGACTTCAGTTTTGGAGACTGATGTACACCCACTCAAGATTGTTCAATTTTTGCGCCATCTATTCACTACCTTTCTCCACCCAATACAGATTGGAAACATACTGTAGTGTCGCTGGACCTTCTTATTTGGGAGAATTCTCCCATCATGTTCAGATTCTGTCTAGTAACACTCAGCCTTATTATAATTACGCATCTTTCCCTTGACCAATTTACCCCCAACAGTTTAACTTTTAATCTAGTTTGCTTATAATAATCTCCAGCAGCCCAACTTTTGACCTGGACCTGTTTACACCAACCGTTAGCAGTCAACCTATTGACCTGGCCCTGGTTAATCCAATCGCTAACTATCAACTTATTGGCCTGGCCATCTTACAAGAACCAAGGACGCGGACCCTACAGGGTTCTTGTTTTGAATGTGGTCGCCCTGGCCACCTTGCCGGGTGTTGCCCCAACTGGTGGGTTCTTTACATACAGAAGGATTAATACTATCAGGGAAAAATGGAGCGGACTAGAGATGGTACTCTCTACCTCCGCTATCCCACCACAAACGTTCCACATGAACCTATTGAAGTTTATTCAGCAGAAGTTCCTCAGTATGATGACAAGTCTTTATATCAGCAGCCAGTCAAAGGGTTAATGTACTGACACAAGCATAAGCCAAGGCAACGGCGGAAGAAGGACCTCAGGAGCAACCAAATCTATAATCCTGTCAAATGTTTGACCAAGTTTTCCCAGAAAATTTTGGACACATCTCAGATGCACCTTCCCTAAAAGGATCAAAAGTCGCCATCCTGGTGGACGCTATTGTCAAAGAATACCCTTAAGTCAGTGAGGGGCTTATGAGCTTCCTTGAGAAAGTGATTCTTTAGATGTCCATGTTATAAAAAAGTCAAAATTCTTCCTATTATGAGTGTAAACGTTGTGACAAGTTTGCAGCAAGACATTGAGTTCGCACTATGTAAATATGGGCGTTCCAGTTAGCATAGTTTCACAATTTTGGTGGTAAAGTTGACATTAAAATCTGATGTGGAACATCAAATAGTGTATGGGATTGCTGGAGCGAAAAAACATGGTCTTTGAGGGACGTACAGTGCGCTACCTCTGCAGTTTGGGTCAATTGTGTTTGTAGATCAGGTGATAGTGTCACCAAACAGCAATTACGACCTGTTAATTGGAACTGCTTTCATGCGACGCTTTGGGACTGTTGTTGACATGATGAGGAAAACCTTCAAAATTTTGGGGCAGCGGATTCCAATTTACTTTGCCTCCAGTGGAGGGCCAAAGGATCCAGTGCATGTGGGACATATCAACCTTACATATAGTGACTGGGTGATTCTGGTTCGCTACCATCGACTAAAGAATAGGACTAGGCCCTCCCCCAGAAGATATATGAATATCAAGGGCTTCCTCTCAGAGCTGCCGGCCTATATTCATCTTTTCCGGCCACCAAATAGTGAACACTAAATTTGAGGCGGAAATACCAGATAAACTCTATGGGGAAGTTATTGGCCCTTTTCAGAAATTGCAGTTAGAGACCCACGTGGCTCCAAGAATTATAATACCAGAAATCAGGAATATCAAGGTTTTACTATTAAATCTACAAAAAAGAACAATTGCATATCTGCTGACATCAAATAGTGACATATTTAAACTTGATCTCTGTTGAGGAGGTCCTTTGGATTCACAAGTTTGGGTCGCTGGATGAATTTGGTTTACCTGTCAAATTGCAGCCAAGAGTAATGGCGGTGGTACCATGTAAAAATTTAATGGGTATCAGAAGAACATAAAGATCATGAGTTACCTTTATTTCAGAATATGAGGAGATTTTTGCAGTTGATGACCACAATTTAGGGTGTGCTTGGGGGTGGTCTAACTATTTGGACACTGGAGATCGTCCCTCCATCAGGTCTCAGCTAATCCGCCATTTGAGGGCAGCTGAAGAAGTAGTCGCTGAGGAAATTGATAATCTGCTGGAGCAAGCGATGCTTGGACCATTGAAGAGTCTGTGGGCTTTACCCATTCTAATTTTAAAAAATAAGAACAGTACCGACTGGGTGGTGATAGACTACTGGAAGCCTAACAGTATCAACAGAATGGATCAATATATTTTGCCACATAATGACAATGCTTTAGGATGGTTAGGAGGAGCTCATTACTTCTTGACAAAGGATTCGATATTGGGGTACTGGCAAATCAAGTTTCCCACGGTGGAACAGGAGAAATGTGCTATAATCACATCCAAAGGGCTCTTTATCTGACATGTATGCCTTAAGGGCTTTTTAATGCCCCATCTACGCTTCAACAGGCCATGGACACCATCCTTGGCAACCTGAAGCTGTCATGCGTTCTCATGTACCTTGATGATATCACCGTCTTCTCCTGCTGTTTTCTGAGCACCTTACCATTTGGAGGAAGTATTCCATCAGCTTTCTGAGGCCAGCATTAATATTTAGCCACATAAATGCCTCTTCACTAAATACCAGCTGGAATACCTGTGGTTTGTGGTAGACATAAAGGGGCTAAAAAAGCAATCATCTAAGTTGGCAGCAATTCTATAAAACGACTCCACCAAAAATAAAAGTGACGTACAAATATGTTTTGGGAATGGTGGATACTATCAGAGCTTCGTCCCTAACTTCAGCCTTATTGGAGGCCCAATATTTGAGTTATTAAGAAATGATGCTTTGTTTGAATGAATGGAATGTCAACAATGCTCCTTTTGTACACTTTGGACTTTACTTATCATGCACTGGTGAAGCGCTGTCAAAAGTTTTACAAATAAATCATTGTTCAGATGGATGTAACGTTTTCCGCTGTTGGGCCAATTCTATCCCAAAAGAATGACTATGGAGAGTAGCACCCAGTTGTGTACTGTAATCAGAGCTTGAACTGCCATGAACGCAATTATACTATAACCAAGCGGGAGTGCTTAGCAGTGATCTATTCATATAAGCAATTTCAGGTGTATTTTCATGGAGTAAAGTTTAAAGTCATAACAGATCTTCTTTTTTTAACAGATCTTCTTTGTTATGTTGGTTGCACAATTTTAAGGATGCATAAGGGCATCTAGACCAATTGTTGAATAATTGACTGGACTTAATTGTCAGATACATGATAGGGACATAATAATGTTAGAATGCTTAACTTATTATGGATCATATCAGATATCAGCGATTATGGATCAAGTATATTCTAAGCTTATGCAAAGCTTAGGATTCGCAGCCTAGCGATTTCACTTAATAATATTTGACTATGATGGCATGGGCTCAAAGGCTTTGTTGGTTAGGTCGGACTTAAATTAAGTTTTGACCTAATGACTTGGGCACGTGGGCTTTGTTGGTCTATGTCAAACTTGGTTTTTAATGCTGGTCAAGTTTTTGATTGAATTAATTACTAATTAGTGATACGAACTTCTTTGGTATGTGCTGCTGATTGCTTGTGAAAGAGAATCAGTTCAGCTATTTGCAGATGCATCTGAAACGCCATCTTGAGAATGATGACATTATTTACACTGACCCTGAGGCTGAGCAAGATGCCCTGAGTCGAAGTATTTGTAGACCCTTAAATGAACATTTTACATGTTCCTCTGGCCAATTGCCATTGAAAATGAGACGTCATGGGTAAGATGTGGTGAACATCAAACCCTATAAGTTATCTTCAAGTTGATGCTAATAAACACATTCAACTACTACCATTAGTTTATAGTTTAACTTATAAACTTTTTGTGTTTATTACTTTACTTTATATTATTCAAGGATTTACTTGGGATTAGTAAGATCAGGGCAGAGTGCCATCATCCAAGTAATGACAAGGGAATACGAATTTACAGTACTATTACCAAGGAGTTATATCTTGAATTATAGTCACCATCTAGTCTATTATTTCATACAATAGATGTACAAACTCCATCCCACTGCAGAAGAAGAAGCAGCCATCTGAAGAGGACCAAATTCAACAAGTGGCGCTCATGGCTGGGAATGCAGATAGTGACCGCACTAAACAGTGGAGCAATCCCAAACAATTATTCAGAACCATCACTGGGCCCAATGGGAATACTGAAATGACTGTGTCCCAGATTAATTGGGAGTATGTACCCATTATTACCTACCCTAACAAACCCATTTCACCTGAAGAGTTGGAACGTCTTGGACAGCGGTTGTTAAGAGGGTATCAAATAGGACAAGGGCCTTGGACAATAGTAGCAATCCTTTTTATCACCAATGACAGTAAGATATATTGTGGATAAGATATCTAGCTCATCATCAATTAAGTGTAGCTCAGATTTAAAACAATTTAATTGGGATAGAGAATATCGCCCAATACTTAATTGAATTTGTACATCCCACCTCTAGAAATTCTTATATAACAATCGCCCGCCATCATGCAGCCATTACCAAGTTGGTGAACTTCTCTCGCAACTCCAGCCAGGTGGGCCAAATTTTAAATGAGCAAATGGAAGCCAACTTCGCTGAGGTCCATTCTAGTTTGAAGGCAAATTACAACTTAGCCACTTGGTTTAATGACCGGGTAGCAGAATTAGCACAAGAGCTAAATGACAGATTGCATCACATCTTTGAAAATTTCTTAAGGCAAGAGGAGTCACCGAATCTTGGGTTAGCAATATCACTCATACTTCTATTAACGCTTCAGAGTTCATGAGGCTTAATCACAAAGCCCAAGAGGCGCAGGTAAACCATAACGATGAATTTTGTGACCACTATTGACATTTGAGCGCCCAAATTTCGCAGATGAAGGATGAATACACTGGAAAAATAGATTACTGGAAAACACAATTTGAAGATTAACGGGTGAAAAATAAAAAAATCAAGACTTTATTGATTGTCTTAATCTACAGATCAATAATCTCAATGATGATGTTAATACTATTAATGAGTTGAACAATAAAACCCATGAAAAATAAACAAGTGCAAGAAGGCAATAAAAGCAAAGAATCAAGTTATTTCCACCTTGCAACTATAAGCTACTAGCTTGAATGAGGAATTTGCAAAATTAAAGTTTCATTTTCCGATTTATTCGAGTTACGCCGACCAGGGGACGGACAGTACCAATCACAACACTCAAAATGGCAAAACAAACTACTAACCAGGTGGGAAGCAGAAACTGCTTAACCCACCATGGCAGAGGGTGAGGAGGGGTCGGGGGTTGGTTTTCAGAAAGACCCGCCTCAATCAAGGGGTGTTGGTTGCAGTACCAGATCAGAGCAGAGAGCCAGGGCGTTGGGGCATCTGCATAGTGGGGGCTGAGGTCAGCGTAGTAGGAGTTTTCCACTTCTGCATCAAGATAATGACGGGAAAGTGTCTCAACAAAAGCTGCGAGGAGAACTTCAGCTTCTTTGCGGGCTTCAGGAAGTTGGGTGAAAAGGGAGATACTGTGGCGGGTGATTTTGGCTGAGGGGTTGAATGAAGCAAGTGTTGCGACATTCATAACAGCAATTTCAGCATCATCAAATAATCTTGAGATGTCACTGCAGGGAGATTCAGGGAAGTCAGGGGGAAGAAGATGGTGGGCAGGCCATGCTGGAGCTGAGCCACTGACTGGGCCACCGCGGTGCGTAGTTTTGGGCAATGAGGAGAGGCCAACGCAGCTAAGGCGAGCTGGTGGTTACTTTGGAAGGGGGTTGTATTGGGTAGAGGAGCAAAATGGCGAGGGGTAGGGGTTTCATCAAAGTTGGGAAGGAAAATTCTGCCGACCATAATCGCCATGGCAGAGAGGTTGACCTGTATGCTTACTAATAAGGATATTACCTGATTCGTCAGTTTCAGCCAATAGATCCCATGGATTTTGGTTCACTGGAATAGTGGCATTTAAATTTGAGTGGGTAGGATTGGGCGAATGGGCAGCTGCTTGGGTACGAATGTTGGTCCAAGCATTGCTCTGATTGGCTGGCGTAGATTTAGGTGGGAGAGTGAGGATGGAGGTTTTGGGTGGGGCTGATTTTCCATGTGGGCCCACTGAACGAGATTGGAGGGTGGGAGGGGGCAGCAAAGCGCCCCATACTGAACCTCCAGAGGGGGGCTCAGAAGCTGCATCAGCAGATTTGGCCTTAGGGCACGCTCTTTTTGCATGGTCAAGGCCAAAGCAGAGGGAACAAATCTGCCTACCATTATCGACCCAAGCCCAAAAGAAATGATCAGGTGCTGCAGCCACACTAGCGCGGGGTGGGATTTGTTGGGCTATGGTAGGGTGGTGTGGTATGATGGTGGCTGTTGCACGAGGAGCAGCAAGGCGTTCTGCACCAGAAGGAATGGCAAAGATGAGGTTGGGCTGAGTGTCATAAGCCATGAGCCCCGCGACCAACTGGTCATACAAAACCTGGGGTGGAAGGTGGGATGGGAGATTTGCAAAGGATACCACTAGCTTGGTGTCTGAAGGGAGGCGAGTACGGGTTGTGGGAATGGGGGTTTTTTATAAATTAGAGGAGTTTGTGCTCCCGCTTCAGCATCCTCCTCAGATTGGAACCCAACGTCAAAGTAGCCCTTAAAAGGGCGGAAGTCTATAAAGCCAGCTGGCGCAAAGGCTGTAGTGGCTAGGTCAATAATTGCCTTATCGGCATATGGGAACAAACGTCCATAGTCCACTCTGAGGCAATAGCGAATAGCAGAGCGAGGGAGGGCGAGAGGATGGGGGCGAGAAGGGTGGATGCGCGCCAGGTGGAGTGCTAGGTCTCGTGGGGGACAAAACGGTTGGAAGCAGTGGGCGGGCTGTTTGAACCTGTATGAACGCGCTTGCCTGCAGGGCGGAAAACGCTAGGTGGGGGTGCACTGCTGCCCCACACTGGGGTGGCAGGCGGCAGAGCCAAGGACATCAAAGAATAGGTTTGGGCAGATGGCTGTGGATAAATAAACTTAAATTTAAAATCGCTCAAAAGTGACTTTGAGCGGTTAAAGAGAAGTTGCAAAATTAAAGTTAAAAAACTAAAATCATGTCAATTGGGAAGATGAAATCAATAATCAAATTCAAACTCTGGATGACAGCCATTGTCAGTGTGCTACAAACCACTTGAATGTAAATTCTTATGAATATTATGAGGATGAAGCTTCAGAAATAGCTACCAAAATGGATGCTGGGCCACATTGAAAAATGACTAGTAATATGGTTGCTTTGGCCAACCCTAACACCTCAAACCAGGATACAATGCCTCAGCGCCCTAGTACGCCCGGCTCCAGTCAACAAAGAAGTAATCGTGATAATCAGGAATGGGGAAGCGATAATTATATACCAGCAAACCTGCCTCCTTTTGACAAGAATGGAAGTATTACCAAATTTTACAAATGCTTTGAAATGGCCATGTATGGGGCCAGTGACCGTAACAAAGCAGCTACTATGATTAACTGCTTGGATGAGTGGAGCATTGAGTTAATTATGCCTCACATAACGAAAACCCAACTTATGCTGAAGTCAAGGAGGCTGTGCTTCATGAATTTGGAAGTCCAGAACAGATGTCGACCAAAAAATCTAAGTTTTTGAACATTTGCTTTAAGAAAGATGAAGCAATTGATGAATTTACAAATCGATTCTATTGCAAAGCTCAAGTTCTCTTAAGCTCATGGGCTATGGTCAATTTTGATGCTAAGATTACACTAGAACATGCAGTAGAACCTCACCCAAATTTGTCAAACACTTTATTGCCTGCTTTCATGCAAAACTTACAACGTCTGAATTGGTTAATTATTTGCGCAGATGCTCAAAAAATTACGGACCTCCTAATACTGGGTACAGATCAGGACCTGCTGCCTCTGCTGGAAAGCCCTTCAAAACCTTTAAGAAGATTGACAGTAATCCGCCTGTAAAAAATAAGCAAAACTCAAATACAAGAGCCC
This sequence comes from Massospora cicadina, assembly GCA_022478985.1. Taxonomy (NCBI): domain Eukaryota; kingdom Fungi; phylum Entomophthoromycota; class Entomophthoromycetes; order Entomophthorales; family Entomophthoraceae; genus Massospora; species Massospora cicadina. The sequence goes on from JAKSZP010000204.1 coordinate 114,464, forward strand.
CACGCCCAATGAGTGATTACTTGCTTTAATTGCAATCTTAAAGGTCACTTTGTTTCCTGATGCCATCAGCAAAATGTCAACTTAGTCCTTTCCAATACCATTCAGGAGGAGGTAAAAGAAAAAGCACTATAGATGCAGGACGCTCTACTGTGCCTAAGACACCAGTCCCACCTGATCGACAAGAAAACGCTGGCCACAAGGCCTCGTTTAACAATGAAAATGATTCTATTTTATTATTGAATGAAGATTCTTCAAATGTACATGCGGTAACTCAATCCCAGAGTAAGGTTATCAAGCCTGAAGCCTCTGAAGTAGTCACTAAACCTTATATGCAACAAATACTTGAGAATATTCCAGCCAAAGGGCCAAGCAATGCAGCAGATACCCCACATCTGAAAGGGGTCAATATAGCAATTCCAATCGACACATTCATCTTTGAATGTCCCAGTATTGGGAATACTCTGAGCACACTCTTAACTCACTGGATTTTTCCCATATTCACTTAGTAAACTCTATTGATTCTTACTACTTTGAGTTCACTTATGTGGATATTCTGGTCAACAAGTTCAGAGTTATAGCTATTGTTGATAGTGGAGCACCTGTAAACATTGTTTCCATGAAGCTAGTTAAGAAATTGAAAATAGCTCCAGACATTGACCATCATCAAGAATATGGGACTTCAGGCCTTAATAGCACTAAGAGTGAAGGAGCTTACAGCGCTTTGCTACTGTGATTTGGAGCTTTGGTAGTAGCCACACCTGCTATAGTGCTTCCAAACGCCAATTATGACATATTAATTAGAACTAGTTTTTTGAGGACCTATGAGATCTCATGCGATTTTAAAGAAAACGTCTTGACAATACTGGGCCAATCACTTCCATTTATTACTCTTGCAACGATACAAAGCCCACAAGCTGTCATAGAAATTTTATCAATATATCTTATGCCGATGGGATAATACCAGTAGGATATATTCAGTGGGTAAATCAAAGCTTCCCCATGCCAACCGCCATAAATGAAAATTGAGGAATAACTCTATGTGTGAATAAAGATGCGACAATAGCTCCAGGCCATCAACTGGTTATGAGGACTGGGACCACACTGGATATTCTAGAAGGACTATATGGGGAGGTTTTATCCCCGTGGCATCGTTAACAAATGGAAACTATGTAGCGCCTGGAATACTTATACCAGGGCACGGAGAGATTAATGTCTTACTATCAAATTTGCTCAGCCAAAATATTAAGGTCAAGAGATATCAAGTAGTCACTTTTGTGCATCTGTTTCCAAGGGACGAGTTAAATCAGCTGTTGCATTTGGTGACTTATCTGAGTTTGGCTTACCAACTGAAACCCTTGGGGCTCATACTGTAATTTCTCAAGGATTGTTTACCAGATTATTAGAACAACAGAAGGATGAAGCACTAGAGTTGTTTTTATGATACTCCGAAATTTTTGCTAAAGATGTCCAAGATTTAGGTTGTGCAAAAGGAGTACAGCATCTTGTTGATACCAGGGACCATATGCCTATTAGAATGAGGCCAATTTGGTGCCCCAGGGCTAGTGACGAAATAGTTGTTGAAGAGCTAGACAAATTTGATGTAAAGTGGAATGATAGTGCCATCCAAAAGCCTGTGGGTCAGCCCAGTTTTAACTGTAAAGAAAAAGATGGCAGCAATCGAGTTGTGATTGATTATCAACGCCTCAATGCCATTACAAAAAAGATCCATATCTGTTTTCCAGAACTGATGATGCTCTGGACCGTCTGGGAGGGGCGAAATATTTTACCGTAATGGACCTCATCTCAGGATATTGGCGAATTGAGCTCCCACAAGAGGAGCAGGAAAAGTGCGCAATGATTGCTATTCAAGGGTTTTTTTTCAACTGACATGCATCCACAGGGCTGTGTAATGTGCCGGCAACCTTTCAGCATGCAATGGACACGATTTTGGAGGACCTTAAATTGTCCTGAATCTGGTGTACCTGGATGACATCAATGTCTTTTTCAAATGTTTTTTTAACATCTGGAGCACCTTGAACAAGTGTTTGAACAGCTGTTGAAGGCCAATATGAAGATAAAACCTAGAAAATGACAATTCTTTAAAGAGCAATTGGAATACTTGGGTTCATCATTGATTCCAAGGGCTTGCGGCCTCAGCCTTAAAAGGTGGAGGCAATAAACAAAATGCAACCTCTGACAAGTATGAGAGATATTCGAGTATTCTTAGGCATGGTAGGATACTATTGAAGGTTCATAGAAGGGTTTGCGAAGATTGCTGAGCCTCTATTTCACTTACTACAAGGAGGAGTTCGTTTTTGCTGGGCAGAGGAATGCCAACAAGCCTTTGAGGCTTTGAAAAACAAAATGAGCTCGGCGCCTATTATCTGATATCCAGATTTCAGCAAGCCTTTTATCGTACAAACTGACGCCTTGTTGACTGCGATTGGTGATGTGTTATTGCAGATTGGGGATGATGGCAAGGAGCATCTGGTTGCTTATTGCAGCAGGACGCTGAATAAGCATGAGCATAATTATATGGTGACTAAAAGAGTATGTTTGGATGTCATCTATGCTTGTAAAAATTTTGGGTTTACATTCATGGCACCAAGTTTCAATTAGTGATGGATCACATCTCATTATGATGGCTCCACAATCTCAAGGAACCTGAAGGATGGTTAGCCCACTGGGCTCTGAAATTACAAGCATACGATTATGAAATTATTCATAGAGCTGGAGTGGCCCATCAAAATGCAGATATACTATCGCGACTTCCTATTGTAGATGTCCTGAGAAGTTTGGCTGATGAGCTATATGAAAAATGATTACCTGAAAGTATGGAGATGAGCCACCTGAAGTTCAAAAAGTGATCAAAAAGCATTAATTGACACCAAATATCAAAATGGAGTTCTATAAAAGCTTAAGCCTGAAGAGCAATGTCAAATTTTCTCAAATCCTTCTGACCAAATGGAGATTATTACACAAGCACACAAGGCCGTCAGACATGGGGAATGACCAAGATGCTAGAATTAAATTTGATCCAGTTACTATTGGGATTCCATGCGATTCAATATCTAAGACATGCTCAATAAATGTCATTTAAGCCAAATTGAAAAACCTATGAAGTTGGATGTGAAATATCATTTGATCAAACCTGAATGGGCCTAGCATACCATAACAATTGATGTAATTGGCCTTTGCCTGTGAGTAGCCTAGGCAACAAATACATAATTGTTGCTATTGACCATCTAATGAAATGAGTGGAAGCAAAAGCAATCCGAGACGTCAGGGCTTAACTACTGCCAAGTTCATTATGGATAATATTTTTTATAAGCACAGATGCCCCCAGAAGATCTTAATGGACAATGGCACGAATTTTACTGCCAAATGGTACAACGGTTAAATAAGTTGATGTCTATCAAAGGAGTGGTGTCTACCATCTAGTACTAAAAAAAAAGGAGTGTTGTCAACACCATACCATCCTGAGACTAATGGTATTGTAGAGAGAGTGAATGGCACTTTAGTTGGTATTTTACACAAAAACGCAGCCTTGGCGCCTTCACAGTGGGCAACTTCAATTAGTGCGACTGTGTTTGCATACAATATCAGATACCACAGCAGCACAGGCCACTCTCCATTTCAACTTCTGTATGGTAGACAGCCCACTCTGCCTCCATTATTATATTCAGTACTCAGTTCAACCGACGCAATTAACCCAAATAACTATGTTAAGCAACTAGCAAAGACCCTAATAAAGTTGCAATCTGAATCCTATCAATACATGATAAGTCAAAAAACTATTCATAAGAGCTATGACAACGCTAAATGAGCTATGGTGACTAAGTTCTTGGAGGAGATTTAGTAGTATATTGTGACCCTCATAGCGCAGGCCGCGTGCACAAGCTAACCTCGCTTTGGAAGGGTCCATTTATTATATTGGAGAAATTTTCTGAAGATGTATATACCATTAAGGATCAAGGAAGCTGGGTTGTAAATTGAGTACACGATAAGTTTCTTCATCCATATCATAAAGAATAATAATACAAAAAGAAAAAAAACTATAAATTAATTATAAATTTGAATTTAATAAATATAAATATTTATAATAATAGAAATAGTAAAAAATAATAATCAAAATGAAAGCCATATAATTTAATTCATAGATTTGATGCCATGTCGGCATTGGAAATTGGTACCTATTCTTTGGTAGGGGGAGGAGAGTGCGATCAAACAGGAGAAGCCTGTAGAGGAATCAGAGAGATGCAGATCTCATACAAGTCCTGACTATCTAGACCCTGTCAGAGATGTGCCAAACCCAAGAAAGCTCAGCACCAGGCACGCTGGCCCTGTCAGCTTAGGAAAGGCCATTGAACTAAAGGGAAAGTCTATTGGAAGGGACTTTGGAATAGACAGAAAAGGTTCAACTCAGGAGTAAATGTCGCAGAAAGGAAGATACAATCAGCAAGAAGGCTCTCAAGGAAGGGGTAAACTGAGGGGAGGAACTCTTTCACGCGAAACATTTGTGAATGGGCCTCATCTAATACCCTGCACATGTTGGGCACAGAATTGGTGGGAAGTGAGGAAGGAGGGAAGCAAACGCACGCACCCAAAAGAGCCATCTGGGGGACATACTTCTCAGGAAGCCCCTTAGCCAAGCTTTTACAAAGGGCTCAGTATAACACCAGGATGCGCCAATCCTTTGAGATCTGAGTCTTGAGGCTAATGAGATGTAAAATTGGTATGTACTGAAGCGGGTTTGCACCAAAGCCTGGCAACCAAGTTAGCAAAAATAAGTGCCTGGTTGGCCTCAAAAATATTGTATGCGGCAACCTCAGGACCAGTAGCAAGTGCGGATGACAAGTAGGCGTTCACAAGCTCTGACGTCAAATTGAACTCAAGACCCAATGAAGCCACACTGCCCGTGCATAATGAGGAAGCAATATTCTTTGAAGTGAAGACACTAAAAAGTGAAAACAAGAAGTCCAGAAGAAGATCCCCATCCAAAGCAAATTGATTTTGGATCAGGGTTTCTTGGGACTGAACGGCTTCAGAAGGTTGAAGAGATTGAGGATAAGTCAAAAGGGGATCCCGCTTGACCCATTGGGATGTTTGACTGGCTGTACTTGAAGCCACAGGGGCTTGTTCAGGTTCATTGATTGGTGATATTGCAGTGGGATGTGAATCTGAAAACTCTAGTACCATGGAAGCATAGCTGGTCGGCCCAGCTTGAGGAACCATGGGCAACACGCCCAAGTTAACCATAGCGCGCCGCATGGACTTGCTTAGCTTTAGGAAGGCTCGTCTGTCCAAGGCGGAAAGGCTATTGAGATAACGTTCATACTTTTTTTAGTACTAGATGGTCCCAACCTAAGGGGGGGAACGTTCATACTTTGATGAACGCAAAAAGTTAGACATTGTGACCCAGGAAGAAGGGTATCTGCCGCTTATATCCAGTCAAGGTGGGGGAAGTGTTGAGTAATTGACTGGACCTAATCGTCAGATATTTGATAGGGACATAATAATGTTAGCATGCTAAACTTATTATGGATCATATCAGATATCAGCGATTATGGATCAAGTATATTCTAAGCTTATGCAAAGCTTAGGATCCACGGCCTAGCGATTTCACTTAATATTATATGACTATGATGAAATGGGCTTGAGGGCTTTGTTGGTAGGTCAGACTTAAAATAAGTTTTGACTTAATGACTTGGGCATGTGGGCTTTGTTGGTCTATGTCAAAATTAGTTTTTAATGTCGGTCAAGTTTTTGATTGAATTAATTACTAATTAGTGATACGAACTTCCTTGGTATGTGCTGCTGATTGCTTGTGAAAAAGAATCAGTTCAGCTATTTGCAGATGCATCTGAAACGCCATCTTGAGAATGATGACATTATTTACACTGACCCTGAGGCGGAGCAAGATGCCCTGAGTCGAAGTATTTGTAGACCCTTAAATGAACATTTTACATGTTCCTCTGGCCAAGTGCCATTGAAAATGAGACGTCATGTGTAAGATGTGGTGAACATCAAACCCTATAAATTATCTTCAAGTTAATGCTAGTAGATAACATTCAACTACTACCACTAGTTTATGGTTTAACTTATAAACTTTTTTGTGTTTAATACTTTACTTTGTATTAGTCAAGGGTTTACTTGAGATCAGTAAGATCAGGGCAGCGTGCCATCGTCCAATTAACAACAGGGAAATGCAAACTAGAGTACTATTACCAAGGAGTTTTATCTTGCATTATAGTCACCATCAAGTCTATTGTTGTCTTACAATAGACATACGAAACTCCATCCCACTGCAGAAGAACCAGCAATCTAAAGAGGACCGAAATTCAACACTGATGGCCCTCAAAATGCTGGCTTACGACTTTACAATCCTTCACCAACCAGGAGCAAAGCATCATAATGCACATTATTTATTGAGCTTACCCATGATTGCTTTTACAGTGGATCTGAGCAACGTAATGTAGACAAAATGCTCAGTGGTAGATATGACAACGAACTTCTGCAAGTCATAAAGGTGTTAAACGAGTTGTGAGCTAATATTTTTCATCAGAATGGTGAGCTATACAAAAGGATTGTAGATTCTATGGGTAACTTCCCACGACTCTTGACATGGCCTAGCATTACTATGAGCGCCCACAATGCAGTGAGACGTGGTGTAGTATGCAAGACATTGGAATTGTTGCACCCTCAGTATTATTAGGAGAGCATGAATGATGTGCTTGAGATAATTTTCAGCTGCCACCAATGCCAAGTGGAAAATCCCTACCACCAGAAGACCTCATACTGGCTAGTGAAACTGCATTTAGCCTGGCATACAGTTTCCATTGATGTCGTTGGGCACCTGACAAAAGGAGTGAACCAGTCTAAATACATTAAATGGCAAATAAATCACTTGACCAGGTTGGTTGAAGCACAGGGGATATAGTATTTGGGTGCAGTCACAATGGCCAAGTTCATAATGGAATGCATAATTCAGCGACATAGCTGCCATCAGTTCATCCTCGCTGATAAAGGAATAAAAATCACCTCTCATATCCTTCTGAAGCTAAACGAGATAATGGCCATCCATAAGGTTTTGACGACCCCACATCTCAAGTTCAACGGGTTGGTTGGGTGAGTCAATGGGACCTTGGTGAACTTACTCCAGACATTGTTAATGGATCAACTGTGGGATCCACTGTCGGATGCCACAAATATTTTATTAAAGTGAGAAACTTACTTTTTAAATAAAAGTAATAAATAACACTTTGTTAAAGTTTTTTATGTTTTTTATTGTTTAAGTGGGGAAAGCCAAAAGAAGTCCTTTTCTTGATACTAGTATTTCCTATATAAACTAGTTCAAAATCTCAGGACCATGGGTATTTGGGGCTAAAGTATTATAAAGCTGAGTCATCCAAATTAGGAAATATAGGCTTTTGAACTATCAGATCGAAGATAGATATTTTGAGGCAAAACCAACCCATGTGGTAATGACTTGATAAATTGTATCCAATCACCATTGAGTAAAATCTTCTCACCTCAGAGGTGATCTGACTCATATGGTAACAAACACCTCAAATTCAGCTGAGAAGTCGGAGCAATCCTACTATCAGTTCTTACCTTATTAAGCCGATTTTGGTTATAAATCATATTTTCCCAATAGCTAGGGTTCCACCAATAATCCGCCAAAGTCTTTTTGCCGTTGGTACTCATATCATTGATAACCACAATATTATTCAAATATCGGGCAAGTGTTGGGCCAATCATGGTAGCAGATTAGGGGGCATTCTTACCTCCAACATTCTTTTTCAAAAGTTGAGAAGGAGAATGTCCAACATTTCCCCCTCAAGAATGTTGGGAGGAGTGTAGGGTTGTAAGAAGTGGACATGTACCCAGTTTATGGTAATTCCTGTAGCCAAAGAAAATATAGAATACTCATTTCCTCTCTTATACGTGATGGTAAATGGCCCCTCCCAGATTGATCCAAGTTTGCCAATATGAGGAGTTATACGATTGTGATAATATAAAACCATATCTGACACTTGGAAGGAAGGTAGAGGAGCTCGGAGCTCATTGGCAGCTTGGCCTTCTTTAGTAACCATTTTAGCTAGGTTGGTCATAGCCTCTGATTGAAGCTGAATGATGCAGTTAGCTAACCTCTGCATGGCTTTTTCAGGCTCCTCTCCTCTAGAGAAGACATCCATAGCTAGAAGAGCAGGTATGCCTGGTTCCCTGCCATACAAAACTTGGAAAGGGGACATTTTCAAAATCTGATGATAGCTAATTTGATAAGCCATATGAGCGCTAGGAGATAATGATCCCAAAGAAGAGGATCAGTTGAGGCCATTTTTCATAAAATAGAAACCAAAGTAACATTTGCTCGCTCCACTGTACCATTGGTTGATGGGTTATATAGAGCTGAGAACAGTTGATGGGCTCCCATGGAGGTAGCCAAGATTTTAACTACTCTGAAGGTAAAATTTTTCCTATTATCACAGAGTAGTACTTGAGGGCACCCATGTCGAGTGAAAATATTTTGATGAAGAAAGGTGGCAGTGGCCTTAGCAGTTTGGGCCGGCAGTGCCACAGCTTCAACCCACTTCGTGAAGTGATCAATGCCTACCAAAATATATATGTTTCCACCTGTGGTTTGAGGAAGCGGCCCTACTATGTCCAAGCTTATGGTATGAAACGGCTGTTGCAGGGTAGTCAGCTGATATAGATAATTAGTTTTGATCTGAGACTGCTTCTTACATGTAAGTCAAGCATCCAAGACTTTGATGATGGCTTCCATGATTCCCTCCCAAAAACATTGATCCTTAATCCACTCATAGGTTTTCTTTACTCCTCCATGGCCTAGAGTTGAATGAGCTTCTAGGATAACAGGTACACGTTCCAAGGGTCGTAGGTAAGGCAACCACTTCGCCCCCACTTGTTTATATAACTTCCCACTTTCTACTTTAGTGTTATGTGAGTGCTGGGCCAACATCCTCTGTACAGGCTCATCCTCATCTTCCCAGTTGTTTGGGGTCATTAAAAGATCATACAGCCGCTCCGCTTCGCTGTTATCTAGGTGGAGGATGGGCAGCTGAGTTAACCCATCAACATTCATGTGGCAGGTTCCAGCGCGGTGTTCAATCTTCATATTGTAATGCTGGACCTTTAGAGCCCAGCGAGCTAACCGCCCCGTAGGGTCCTTCATGTTTTGCAACCATTTTAAAGATGCGTGGTCCATAATCACAGTGAAAGAGGTCCTATACAAGAAAGGGCGGTAATGCTTCACTGCTAGTAGAATGGCAAGACACTCCTTCTCAGTAACACTATAGTTGCGTTCTGCCTTTGATAGCATCTTACTAAAATATGAGACAGGATGATCTACCCCTTTTTCATCTAATTGGGCTAGGATGGCCCCGACGGCATAGTCTGAGGCGTCTGTAAACAAGATAAACGGTTTTCCAAAATAAAGATGCCCTAGGAATAGGCCGATTTTGTAACAGCAACTTCATTGTTTCATAGGCAGCCTTCTGTTCAGTGCCCCATTGAAAAGGGATATTATTTTTTAGTAAACGAACAAGGAACTTGCTGAGTTGGGCAAATTTAAGGATGAACTGATGGTAGTACCCCATCATCCCTAAAAATACCTGTATATCCGCAGGTTTTTGGGGGTGGCATTCTGGCAATCGCTTCAACCTTATCTTGTATGGGTTGGATACCTCTCAAGAAATGGTATGTCCAAGGAAGTTTAATTTCTTTTGGAAAAAAGTACACTTTGAAGGTTTTAATCTGATAGTTGAGCGTTGTAAGCGTTGGAATACCTCCTTCAGATGATTAAGGTGTTTGTTAAAGGACTTCAAGGATACAGTAATGTCATCAATATAGACGATAATGCAGGTTAACTTAAGATCCTGCAAAATGTGATCCATTGCACGCTGGAAAGAGGCAGGTGCATTGCACAACCCTTGAGGTAATTGCGTGGGTTGGAAAAGACCTTCACTGCACATCAACGCGCATTTCTCTTGATCTTGAGGATTTAAATCCATTTGCCAATAACCACTGGCCAGGTCCATGGCAGAGAAAAAGTTTGAGCCTAAAAGCTGGGCCAGGGCATCATCAATTCGTGGGTTAGGATAGCTATCCTTTTTTATAAGATTGTTTAACCTGTAATAGTCCATAACTATCCGATGACCTCCATTTTTCTTCTTAATTAGCAAAAGGGGGAGGGACCAAGGGCTTTGCAAAGGAACTAATAGCCCGCGTCTAATAACTGCATGAGTTCCGTCCTCATTTGTTGTTCCTCCACCTTTGACTTGCAATAAGGTTTTGACCTAATGGTATGGGCATCACCCACATCGATGGAATGGCACCAGCCCTTCATGTGGCCATAATCATTGTCCAACTTCAAAAATATACTACTATACTCATCCAGGAGAGTATACACTTTCTCCAACTCATTTGAGGTCAGCTTATCCAAGATATGGACGTTCGGCAAGGTACATACCAGGTTATCTTTGGGCAGGCCTAAACCTGCCATTGAGCCAATAGAGTGGATTTGTTCAACTTCCTCCACAGGGAGTAAAACCCTCGGACCACCTCCTGATGCTTTGTTACAAATATATCCTTATCAGTGAGATTCCCTAACGTTAGAGTAATAGGCCTCAGATAGGCTGGGTCTAAAACACCAGGCGATACCTGAGGCTCAACAGGGCTAATTCCACCAATGCTTATGAGGTGTAATAAACAGTGGCGAGGGATTTTAAGAGTGATTTTCGTGTCTACCACCCGTTGTTCACCAAGCTTAATCACCACTTCATCGGCCGCATAAAATGGAATACCTTTGGTAGCATTCATGGAATCAGGCAATTTTTTTGTATTTCGCCCAGAGGTGGTATAATGTTCATGTAAAGCGGAAAGCGGGTACTCAACCATGCAAGAGTATTTCTTCTTGCGGGTTCTTTATTGGCTAGAACTAAGGGGACTTCATGGTTGAGCAATGACAAGAACCCCTACTTCATATTGATAATACCTTCATATTCAATCATGAACTGAGTACCTATAAGCATATCATAAGCGTTATTATCAAAAGCCACTGTGTGGGCCAATAGAATAAGCTTTCCAATATGAATGGGAAGGGACAAGTAAGCACCAAGTGCGCGGGTGTTGTTGGGTCCAGCGGTTCCAAAGTCTTGGTTATATTCTAAGTCAGGTGCAAGTTTGATCTTTTTCATCAACTTGGAAGAGATTATATTCACCGGAAACCTGTATCTAGGATAGCCATCACCCAAAATTTTTGGATAACCACTTTGACCTTTGTAAGTATCCCCCAAAATTGGGCAATAGTGCTAAGACCTCCTTAAGATGAAAAGTGGAGGTTAATTTGCTCGCGGTCTCAGGGTGATTTCTAGGATGGACTGCATGGTATGGCCATGCTGGAGAGGGTGAATAAGGTTAGACAACACCTCATCTGCATCGCTGGTAGTGTTGATAACAGCTGGCTCCCCTACAACTTGTCGAAGATATGTCTCTTCAGGTATGATGGACTCATCTACTCCTCCAGCGTTTAAGCGATTGGGGACTTCCACTTCAGCAGGTACTCCTACAACGAAATAGCCAACCTCATCTGTTCCCCCTCAGAATTGTCCCCAGGGGTATTAGTAACGCGAGGTAATGGTATAAGTTGTTTAAATGAGTCAGGCACATGAGATTTGTCAGCAATAGGTGTGCCTTTCCCTATGTTAACATTACCTTTCCCTGCTCCTGTTCCTCAGCGTCAGCTTTCTTTTTCCAGCACACAGCCTCCTTGTGTCCGAACTTGTAGCAGTATTCACACTGAGGACGTTCAGAACGTTTTGCTTTGGGGTTTTGCTCTTCAGGGCCCATTATCTGAATGGGCTCCTTCTTGTCTTCAATAACTATGGCTCGAGGCTTAGGCTTTGAATCCTCAATGGTTAGAACGTGAGGACGAGATACTGCTCCGTGTGGAACTTCAGGCTTATGGAAATCATTGACATCTATTAACGCCTCCTTAATGTCCTGAATGGTATGGAAATAGCGTTTAACTGAGGTGATGTGCATCGCTAGTGGAGGGTAAGAAGCCACTCCAGTCAAAACAGCGGCTACAGCATCATCCAAAGTCAACATCTTTGAGGTTAACAACGTCTGTGCTTCCATATAGAATCATTCCGCAAAGGCGATCACTGACTCTCCTTTTTGGATACTCATATGCATAAAAGCTTGCTTTTTCATGCTTAAAGCCTGTTTTGAGCCAAACGTGTTTATGAGGGCCTCTTTAACCTCGGACCAAGTGCTAAGAGCATCCATGTGAGGGACCATCACCTCCTGTGCCATGCGGCCCAAACAGGAAAGTATATGTTTGGCCTTCTGATGATCCGTTGCCCCTTCCATAGCTGCTTCATAGACGTATAAAAATGAAGCAATGCTGCTTTCACCCGGGTTAAACTTTTCTATGAACATCAGTTTGAATGAACTAAAATCACCCCCGGTAAGGGTATGAACAGCTGGAGCTTCTGTTTCCCGGGTTTCAGAGTGGTAGTTTAACTGGTCAAAGGTCCGCGAAAGGCGATCATATTGGTCATGCATGACTTCAAGCTGGGTTTCCATTTTGAAGTGGGCTTCTAGGGGCCCAGATTCACATAGTCTCAGTCAAGCTTCGATCCCTAATTTATGAGTTTCAAGATCTTCCACTTGGCTCTCCATTGCTTTGCTTGATAACGGAGTTGTGACACCAGCGAGCTTAGGTTTAATTGAGCAGTTTCCACGGCTTCCACGCGGTTCTTCAGCTCTTCTTTCATTTGTTTACACCCTTCATCGTCACGAGAGTGGGAGCTTGGGCCCTGTACTCCATCATTGATCTGCTCATACTTCCGCTAGACCTGTGTTAATCAACTAAATACTTCCTTCAACAGCACAGGGCTTTCCAGCAAAGCTTTTGCCACTTTTGCTTCGGTTTTGCATTCAGTCAGGCGACGTGCCAAATATTTAGTATTTTCAAACAAAGCTTTGAGAGCTAGCTCCTTTTCTAGCTGAACAACCTTGGCTGCAAGGGTGGTGGTAGCACTAGATGGTTCAAGCAACAGACGGCGTTCAATCTCATCAACACTCAAAAAGGCCTGAATTAACTGTCAGTCATGCAGCTGTATGATGAAGTTATGAATAGCTTCCACACCAGATCTAACTGCTCCAAGATGTTCGGAGGTCAGTTGGTACAACTTATCATAAGCTAAATTTAGAGCTGCATAAGTATCTAGATGTCAATGTAACTCTTTGTGATGTCCAACTAAGAGATGTATCATGTGTACCAAGGCAGGGTAAGTAAACTTGTGTACGTAGGTGGTCAAATTTGTAAGCTGACTATAGGTCTCTGGAAGGACACTAGTCTCATAGAGAATTAAGTGGCGTTCCTCTACCAATGACACTCGTTCACGAGATGCAATGTCACCAGGGTTAAGAATACCATGAGTAAAGTCTCTCATGGCTTCAGTGGCTGGCCAGATGATGCGATGAGACTCGGGTATTAATATGCGCTCAAATCGTTATTCTCCAAACATCAAAGCAGTAAGACTGTCCATTCAATCATCATCTTCAGTACCTTCCCCATTTTGCACCCAACGGGTGACACTCTCCATTTCTTTAATACTTTTAAATTTTAAATTTTAAATTTATTGTGGGGAAGGCCGACCATGGGACGGACACTTCCAAATATGACTCAGACGAGACAAAACTCAGTACCAGGTGAGGCACCCCAGAGAAGCGATGCTATCTCTTGTTGCCAGCGGGAACGCCACTTATGGGAAGGGGGAGGGAACGTGTGTAGGGGGCGTAGCCACTATTGAGCACGTGTGGAGGAAGGGGTCTGATTTGATGAACCAGACTGGGAACCAGGAGGAGACCAGCTGCCGGCGACGTGGTGGGAGATATCCAAACATCCACGCTTGAAAGTGATCCACCAAATGAGACCGGAATCTGTGGACAGCTTCAGGGAGGGTGGGGATGGATCCGACGATGGCATCCAAGACAATCGTGTGGATAGTCCACATGGCGATTGCAACCACCAGAGCACGAAGGGAGGGTGGGAGGGGGGAGGCCATTGATGAAGCAAACATATCTCTTGACAGACTGAAGGGATGTGTTTGATCCTGGCCTAGCAGACGTTGGACTTCGCGCCATATTACTTTAGAGGTGGGGCACTTCTCCAGGCGGTGAAACAGCGTTCCATACTGGCCACACACGACACAGGATGAGTGTAAAGCATTAGAGCGCTCAGCTGTACAATACACCCGCCTCAGGCAGCGCCACACATGGGAACGGACTTGAGGCTGCAACAGAGGATGGTGTGCATATTTCCAGATAGTCTTTTGGGTCTCAGTGGAATAAAGGGATGTCCATCATGTCCAGGTAGTCCACCCTGGATAGGACTTGGGGTCGAGTGGGGATCACGCCATCATGGATGGGTAGCCCCTGTACCTCTTGTGTGAACTGAGGAGAGGGGCGGCCTCTTTGGGTTGTATGTCCACTAATACGAATTCTCCACTCTGCGCTTCACATGGAGAGTAGGATTCGTTTGTAGTGGGTTTTGGTCCCGTGAGGACCTGTGGCTGATGTGTGTGATGCGAGTTATTTCATCAGGGAGTGGGGGTTTGATGGATTGTTGAGGCCCAGGGCTCGGGAGAAGTTGGAGCGGGCCGCGCAGGACCAGTGTTGGGATGGGAGTGTAGGAGCAGTGACGGCCACAATCCAGGTGCCTAGGATCTTGGCGGCATGGGCTTTGAAGTCAAGTAGGCCCATGCCACCATGATGATGAGGGCCAAACATGACCTCTAGCCGTACTGGTGGAGGGCGGCCTGACCAAAGCCAACCTTGTAGCAAAGCATACAGAGATTTGAAGAAGCTTGGGGAGAAGGGGATGGCGTGGGCTCCAAACCAGACTTTGGATAGGAGCATAGAGTTGGCAAGAACAACCCTGCCAGTGAGGGTAGTAGGGTGGGCTCTGAGAGAGGCGATTCGCTTCGTCACGTTGTCCAGTATATGGCCCTCCATTACTGCTGACGCGTATCCTCCTGCCTCCAACCACACGCCCAGATGGCGTACTGGTCCTAAGGTAGGTCGCGGCACAAAGGGGATCACCAGTGGAGCGGTGTGTTTTGAGTTAGTAAGGCGTGGACTTGGGCGAGCAGCTGGGCTGGGTTGGGAACTACTTGCTGGGGCCCAGCAGTTCTGAAACTGACCAAGGAGGATGATTTCGGTTTTGGAGGCATTTAGTGCCGCGTTGCTTACCCGGGAATATTCCTGGATGAGGGCTTCAAGCGCGCGTGCATCTTTATTATTAGACACCCCCACCACGCAATCATCTGCAAATGCCATCATCTTGACTGGGGTTTGGCCTGGCACATGGACCCCAGTGAGTTGGGCATTCACATTTCGCAGTAGTGGGTCAAGGCTGAAGTTGTATAAGAGTGGGCTCAGGGGGTCCCCTTGTCGCAGGCCCCTTTGAGGATGGACTACATCCGTTAGGAAACCTGGGCCGTGCACAGCCATTGTTGCAGATTCCGTGAGCAGCATCACCCAGTTAATGAAGCGGGGAGGTAGGCGAAATTGTTGGAGGCAGGCCCTAAGGTATTCCCAGTTTACTCTATCATAGGCCTTTTGTTGGTCCAAGAATACAAGTGCCCCAGAGGCTGTGGACTGACACACATTAGCCACAGTGTGCACGTTATCCCAAATCAACCTTCTGGGGATGAAACTGAATTGTTCTGGAGAGATGGTGGCAGATGCTACAGTCCCTAAACGGTTAGCCATGATTTTTATTAAAATTTTGGTGTCTGTGTTTGTTAGAGAAATGGGGTGCCAGTTGGCTAAGTCTAGCCTATCCCCTTTATTGAAGAGTGTGACTGTAAAAGCCTCATGTCCTCCTGGTAGGAGGCGCATTTCCAACAGGCTTTGGTTGAGTGAGGCTAGCAGCAATGGGGATATGTATTTAAAATATTTTTTGTAGAACTCATATGGAATGCCATCTGGGCCTGGGCATTTTCAGTTTGGTGCACCATGAATGGTAGTCCATAATTCGTTCGGAGTAATTAAATTCATTATTTCCGGGTATCGGAAAATGGTGCGGATATGAGCTCTGTCAAGAAATTCTGCCATTTCGGCCGGCTGAATTGGTTCAGCTCAGTATAACTTGGAGTAATATCTTTGCATTTCAATTGCCACTTCGGCCAGTGTGTCCACGATAGAATTATCCGATCTTTGCACCTGTGTGCAGGCCACGCTCTGGCATGGTACAAAAAATTTTTTTGAAGAAGTATGCGGTGCACTTGTCGCCTTTAGTGATGCGTGTGGCCCTGTATTGGACACAAACCCAATGTTTGTGTTGCCTTTCAAGTGCGTTGAGGTGGGCTGCTGCCTCCGCCCACTTCTGGCCCCATGCAGGGCTATATCCTGAGGCTGGAATATTGGACTCCAAGTGGGCCAATTCTGCCAGCGCGTGCGATATAACCACCAATGTGGCTCGTGAGCGTCTGGATGAGAGATGGCAATAGTGGCGGATGGTGTCTTTTTTGAAAGTTGCCAATGTGGAAATGGGGTCCACACAAAATGGTGCAACAAATGATTTTGCCAAAGTTGCCTCTTCCACCCATGTGGAAAATCCTGGCGACGCTAGCTCTGGGGGGTGGATTTTGCACCAATGTGGGGCCTTTGCAACTGTGACGGGTAAGTGGTATGTTATCGAGACCAGTCGGTGGTCGAAGAATTCCATTTTCGTTGTTTTGAAGTGGGAGATGTGGGGTTGGAATTTCGCCGGCGCTAGAATAAGGTCAATGTGGGTCATGGACCTTAATTGGCCGTTGTGGATGTGGGGACGTGTCATGTTTTTGAGCAGTGGGGCATGTCACGGCAGCGCATCCATTAACCCAAGGGTGGCTTTTAGAATGCATAGTTATATGTGACCCTGTGGGGCGTGGGGTGAGGGCAGCCACCGGTCCATTGGTGAGGTTAGCCAACAGTTCATGTCACCGATTAGGAAAGAATTGGGGGGTAGCGGGAGGGATTTGACCAACGAGAAAAATTCCCGACGCTCTTGTGCACCGTTTGGGGCGTAAATGTTGACAATTGTGTGTGCAACATTGGCCCATGAGAAGGTGACAACAAGCACTCAGTCATTTAGGAATGTTTCTGAAGATGTAAATTTGAAAAAAATTGTTTTTCCAAATTAGCACCCCACAGTGCTTCAACCAAAAGGATAGGGATGGTAGGAGCATTGTTTTCCAAGCATCCTCAGAACCTCGTGGACAGTGGGTTTCCTGGATGGCCAGGATATCCACGGGTAAATTATTTCATAAAAAACTCAGTTTCCTAGCCCGGGATGGGGAGGCCTTGAGTCCGGCAATATTCAGCATCTATAGAGTGAAGGTTTCCCCCATTGCACCTTAGGTGTGAGGGGGTGGGCCCCCTGGCCCACCAGCCTCTTCCAGGTCCCCACGGGCTTTCACAGCAGTGTGGGTATTAGCAGCAACACTATCGGGGTTTTTGTTAATTTTTGCGGAAAGAGTCATATTGGCTTTGGCCTTCACTTTTTGTTTTCCCAACGTCGGACAAATTTTTTGCTGTGCGGATAAGTTCGGTGCACCGTCAAGTGGGGCAAAAAAAAATTTTTTGGTTGGGATAGGTCCCAAGTCAGTTTCAACTGGGGCTTGGGTGCAGCGATTGGGTGAGATCGAATCTCTCATCGGATCCTCAGATTGAGTGGCCCATTTGGCTTGGGCCTCCCAATCTGATTGGGTGATGGATTCCCAAGTTGCTTCTGCCGCGAAGGTCTCTATGTCCTCCTGGCGTTGTGAGTGTGGGATGGTGGTGGTGACCTTGGCTGCTTCCTTGGCCGCAGTCCTATAGGCCTGCTTGGCCTTCTTCCGCTCCTGCAGGGAGATGGGCTTTACCAATAGGTAGCAGCCTTGTGCTCCCCACGGGAAAGCCTCTTTGGTGCTTGCAGTTGGTTTGTAGTGCGCCTCTCCGCTGGCCATGGCCACCGAGGGGTGCTCTTGGAATGTAACGCCCTCTTTAATGGGGCACGCGTGTGCCTTATGGCTGAACATGTCACAGTGGGTGCAAATGGGGGGCGCGCTGTCCACGGTTACCCGGAATGGGTGGGTGGTGTGCCCTGCAATATCAATAAAGGTGGAGTGCGGGATCTGGGTTGGGTCCTTCACGATCTCCTCAGTTGGGGTCAGAACTGCAATGGCTTTGCCAGTGCACAGGTGTGGCATCAGCGTGAAACATTGCATTTTGAAAGATTGTATTTCGCCGTATATGGTGAGACCATCTTTCAGGTGTTGCTCCAAAATATCACGTTTTACCGTAGTAGGCAAAAAGTCAAACGTGAGGAAAATTTGGTTTGATTTTGTCCATCTGGTGCATTTAGTTTTGATGACCCATTGCCCTTCAGGGAGGTTGACCACTACGCGCACTGCTGCAGCCTCGTCTGCTGCTATTTTGCTTTCAAAACCTAGGTCCAGCCAACCACGTGACATGGAGTGAGGTGCAACATACACCGCGGTTGGGAAAATTTTGTGTACATCTTCACAAAATTTTTCCCATAGGGCCGTTTTTTGGATGTCCAGATACACATGGACTCCAAATTCCACCAACAAAAGTGGCTGGGAATGTGGCGTATTGATGTACTGGTTGCATCATGCTTGCCACGCGAGTATCTCCGGGAAATTGTGACTGCCAGTTTTTTTAGATTTTTTTCTATTCCGCCAGATTCTCCGGGGCGTTTTTGAACGTTAGAGGCTGCAGGCCTTCCGCCTGCTCCTCTTGTCTTGCTTGCCCAACTGCTCCCAGACATGGGCGCAGACTAATCCCCTCTATGAGATTATCAAACTAGATTTAGTCTTGAATTGAATGGGTTGCAAAAGTGTTTGCAACGAGAAAGAAAAGTTATTTTCTTTAATACTTTATCAAAGTATTTAGGGTGGCCCCTGTAGTGAGCACCAGTTTGTGGGATCCACTGTCGGATGCCACAAATATTTTATCAAAGTGAGAAACTTACTTTTTAAATAAAAGTAATAATCAATGCTTTGTTAAAGTTTTTATGTTTTTTGTTGTTTAAGTGGCGAAAGCCAAAAGAAGTCCTTTTCTCGATACTAGTATTTCCTATTTAAACTAGTTCAAAATCTCAGGACCATGGGTATTTGGGGCTAAAGTATTATAAAGCTTAGTCATCCAAATTAGGAAATATAGGCTTTTGACCTATCAAATCGAAGATAGATATTTTGAGGCAAAACCAACCCATGTGGTAATGACTTGATAAATTGTATCCAATCACCAGCAAGGAAAATCTTCTCACCTTGGAGGTGATCCAACTCATGTGGTAACAAACACCTCAAATTTGGCTGAGAAGTCAGAGAAATTCTATTATTAGTTCTTACCTTATTAAGCCAATTTTGGTTATAAACCATATTTTCCTGATAGCTAGGGTTCCACTGAGAATGCGCCAAAGTCTTTTTGCTGTTGGTACTCATATCATTGATAACCACAATATTATTCAAAGATTGGGCAGGTGTTGGGCCAATCATGGTAGCAGATTTGGGGGCATTCTTACCTCCAACATTCTTTTTCAAAAGTTGAGATGGAAAATGTTCGACATCAAACTTTAGATTGAATTCCCCTCCTTTCCATTGCCATCTTAGCCTACAACATTAGCTATCAATTATGCTACATAGAAAAGTCTTCCACTTACTATATAAATGGCACCCAGCCCTTCCCGCGTTGCTCTATGCTTGCATAGAAGCTACCAGTGGAATGGATCTGCTACATTACTTGACTAACTTGGCGAAAAATTTAAACAATCTTTAAATTAAAGCATACTCTTTCCAGCTTGGCAAAATAAATTTAAAAAACCAGGCTGCCAGTCAGGTGCAACGTAGTGGACTAGCCCAATTCAAAGAAGGAGAGATAGTTCTGTTTCATGACCAGCATGGGTTCAGTCAGAAGCATAAGTTGGCCTATATCTGGGTTGATCCGTTTGAGATAATTGAAAAAACAGGTATTGACCCTATACTATCAAGGACCCTGTGAGCAGTTGGATCATTAAACAAGTGCACGCCAAGTTCCTTCAGGCATATAAACAATAGGAGACTTTGATACAGTCAAGTGGGGTAATGTTGAGATTCTGATATGACTGGACGATAAGTCCCAAATAGCTGCAACAGATTGTCTAAAATCCACCAACTACGATTTAATAAGTTCAAATATTTGAGAGCCTTGAAATAAGGTAAACTGAGCTCAGGAAGGATAGTTATAGATCACCTCCAAATTAAGGTGATAAGGCAATGTCAACTTATGACAAATACTACTATATCGCCCCAAACTAAGGCAATAGCAAATTGAAGAATAATAGAGGCTGCTGAAACCTCTCATATGAGGATGAGCCATTGAGAATATGGTGGTAAAGAATACTTAAGCAAAAAGGTCAAGATCTACCAGAGTCGCTGATATATAAGTGAGACAAGAATATTGAAGGAGGAGGATTGTTAGTAGGAAGGATCAGAGCAGAACGAGTCTGCTAATAAAATATAAACTTAAATAAAGTGGTGTGGTTGAAGCTAATTGCTTCATATTTATTAAGTTCTTGGAGTTTATTATGAGGACCGGAGATCTCCATATCATCCATCCATTGCTCAGTGGTTTTGACCCTGTGAAACTCCTATGGCATATTTACATAAATCGCCATAATTATAACAATAATAATGTATTGTTCATTAGCTCTTGTAAATATAGCCCTAACCCAATATCTGTATATCAAATAACGCCTGAAAACCACTGCCTTAACAACACAAGTTAGCTGCACTCAGGCAACTGAGAAATTTTTACTAAAAAGTTGAATGAGGTATTCAATTCCAGAGAGCAATGTTGGGTATGTTACTTCAGTGATTAGATTGTTAAATTTATCCCACTTAATTTTTTGATGAAAACACATATCCTGGTGGCGTGATTATGTCTGAAGTGGATTCTTCAAGTGAGTTGTTTGAACATTTTGTTATGAATAAAGAATAGCTTGGGAACTTTATCCTGTCGCCATTCTCTAATACCCTAAGTTGAAAGTAGAGCATCAATCTAGTGGAGACAACTTCCTCTACTGTTTTATAGATTAGTTCCTTAGCTGACTACCTTAGTTTGATTAATTACCTGGTAGTATGGTAATAGTGTCTCACAGGCAATCTAAGACTTAAAGTTCAAGTATGGCTTATAAGTTGGTAGGCATGACCTTAGTGACTACTTCTTGCCAGTCAAATACCTATTTATCCAATTTCTTGAGAGTGGGGTGGTGGCGGAAGTTTATCTAAACCAATCTGAAGGGAAAATTTTTTGCCTTGGCTTTAAAAAATGAGAAATATTTTGTAATCCTCATTTCCGCAGTAGACATTTAAGAAGAATTTTCCACAATGGTTTAATTTAAGAAACTTTGGCTCGCACCTCTGCTAAAGCCCACTCTAGAAGCCCCCTTATATAACTTTTTGAAGGAAGAGTTATATTTAGATGCATATTGCATAACTTGCCTGCTCGCTCAGATGTTCATGTTGGAAAGGGTTAAGCCACTAATGTTTAGTTTTTATATAATCATAGAGTACATCATCAGGCAATCTAGAGGTTCTCGTCAATTTGTACATGTGACTATTTTCATAGCTCCAAGACTTTCTAACTGTGTTGAAGCCTAAGATATACATAATGATGGCTATTACTAAAGAACCACAGCTCCTAGCACGTCTTCTGACAACAAGAAGGCTAAGTCTGAACCTTCAGCAAAAATTTTTTATATTTGACATTTCTTCTGAGCCAAAAGAAAGCAACAATAATAAATTATATTTTTAAAAGAAGTTATTTTATTGTAGGATCTAAACTATATTCTACTTCAGGAATTTGGAGTGCATAAAGTGGGACTTGATTTTTAACAAGCTTAATTCTTCTCATAAGGCGATTTTGCATTTGCAACTTAGTCTAGGGTCAATAGAGCACAATTTCCTGATTCTCTTGGATCTTCTTGGTTTCTTCCATAAATTACATTGTGGGGATCTGGCTTTTTAGTGTATAAGTGGCTGCTATTCTGAGCTCAACTGTGACTCTTTTTGTTCTTGTGACCTTAGTGGCTTTTGTAGCTTCATGGGTACCTCAGTTATCTCCTCAATGAAATTTGTTAAACTAATTTAATTACATTTAGGAGATAGGCTTATGACTCAGCTTTATACAGGCATGTAATTTTTTAAAATTGGTTTTTGGTAATTGTCCATTATTGGTGGAAGAACTCAACGGTATTAAAGCGGGTTACTTGAAGCGTTTTCTGTGATGTTGTGCATATGCTCTTTTAAGCTGATATCTATAATGGTGCATCCTCTGCCGCCATGGTGACCAGCTGTCAAATGATTGCATCAATCAGTGGGTATACAAGAGCCTCCATACACAAAATCTTTAGACCATATTAAGTCTATAAAATAGTCTTCAGATTTTCATAAATGTTTTTATTGCTGACCATGTTAATTGTGTCTCAATCGTTATTCTAACCAGATACTTCATTAGTACCAGAATTAGTATCATTATAATGGGTTTTCCTAGAGGGTTACTTTTTAATGAGGCATTAACTCCTATAGTTGGAACTTTTCTCAACAATGCGGTTTCTGATGTGTTTACACTTAACCATTCTGAGTTTGATTGTGATTTTAAACTAACATTGGATTTAGTTTGTATATTCTCTCTTCTCTACCCCTTAACGTTGATTAAAGTGGCAGCGCTAGATGTTTGGGTCATAGAACAAATAGCTAAAGAATCCATCTGTCAGCGTACCTTTCCAGTATGCTCACCTCTTTTATTTGTGGAGAATACTGACAGTGCTCGATGCTCTTGTTCAGATTAAACCAATCTAAACAATTTCACTATATCTAATCTTTATCCCATCACTATGGAGACACAAATCTTCAGATATTTGTAAAAAACTAAGTCTTCTTCAAGATGAATTGATTCAGCTTTTAACCATTCTTCATTTAAATGTGGCAGGTATTTTTTACTTCGTTCTGCACCCATAAGATGGATATCTGTTTTTAATCATGATATTTGTTCTTGAGACCGCACCTGCAAATTTTCCAACATTGTATTGATGCGGTGCTATGAGATCTATTGTGCATGTGTGGTGGCCTAAATGTATAATATATTAGGGGTTTCCTCTGATCAGGCGTCAAATGATACTACTTGTAGAAAATGGTAGAAAATTTAAAAACAGTGAACTTGATGCTGGATGAGTAGGTGTGAATTTTATAGTCCTAGGTTACCTTCTTGGGAAATATTATGTGTGAGAAAGTCAAATGATTATTTTAAGAAAAGAGAAAGCTGTTTGCAATTGGCCCATGAAAATTTCAGTAAGGAGTAGAGAAACTTCTTAAGAAAATACATCTTCTTCAGAAAAGTTTACTCTTAAACTGTCAGAAGTTTTTGCACCCTTTTACAAGGCAAAAGCGCTAAATCCCATCAATGGAATCTGCACTGAAGTATGCATTTCAGGCTTTGAAGTGCATATTGGTTTATACCTCCATACTTCAATACGTGGACCCAAGTAAGGAGTTTGTAATGATAAAAAATTTCCACATTTGTATTGCTGCTTCACTGTTACTTGTGGGTACAGAGGTAGTGGAGCATCCAGTGTGATATTTTCACGCAAAATAACCATTCCTAACTTGAATTAAGCCGCTTATGATGAGGATATTTTGACAATAGTAGAAGAGTTAAATTTTTTAACAATATTTAGATGGTTAATATCAGCCAATCCAGATCCATACTGACCACCAGTCATTGTTGTATCACCACGCCCCTCATTTCCTCACCTCACGTCAAACCCACTGCCATAATACTCTTGCACAGTTTTTTCTTTCCACTCAACATCACTTTTGAGTAATTTTAAAAAACAGTTTGTTTTCCACCACTGCCTCACCGCATCAATTTCCCAATTTATGTCCTCAGATCCACCACCTGCTGCCCCAGTGTGGGGCAGCGGTGCTCCACCCACTAGCATTTACCACCCAGTAGGCAAATGTGTGCAGACTGGCTCATTCAGTCCACCAAATACATCCAGCCACTTTGTCCCTCCAAGGGACTTAGCACTCCACCTCGCACAAGTCCACCCAACTCGCCTAATCCCTTAGCTTAACTTGATCCATGATCCACTTTTGCTTTATGTCAAATACAGATGTCTCTTCCCATATGCTGAAAAAGCAATAATTAAGCTGGTAACTGCCACCTTCGCACTGGCAGGATTCATAGACTTCCACCCTTACAAGGGCTATTTTGATATAGGCTTCACAACTGAAGAGAACGCGGTCGCTGCAGCAGCTACTCTCTTGATATACAAAAACACCCCATTACCACCACCAAAACTTGTCTCCCAGATGATACCACACGTGTGGTAACCTTTGCAAACCTCCCCTCACACCTTCCTCCTAAAACACTTTATGAGGAGTTGATGTCAGGGCTGTCCGCTTATGGTAAAGACCACATCCTCCAATTCATTATCCCAAGTGGCGCTGAGCGCCTCACAGCACCTTGGGCAATGGTTACCATTAACCCCACCAACTGAACGTGGCTCAGTACATCCCACCATGTGCCTATATCCCATCCACACATGACATTTCTTTTGGGCTTGCATTTATAACGGTTGCACAATTTTCCGCTCTTCCATGAGTTGGACCATACAAAAAAACATGTTGATACAATTAATATTATGTAAACACGGCCAACTCCATGCATGAGGCCACACCAACAGCATTTAAGTGGAAATTTTGGCTTCTCCCAACCCCCAGGTTGTTCACTTGATGAATCAGCAGCAAAATCTAAGAACTTAAATCCAAACTGGCCAATTTACACCCATGCTAACCAATTGGGACATATTTGATCCATATTCAATTTAAAAACTTTCCCACCCCAAAACTTACCCAACCACAGTCACCTATCACTGAATCAATCCAAGTTTACCAAGATCCCTGGGACTTATTGGATGAAGTGACCAAATCTGGTGAAATTGTCCCACCACCGAGTGATGTAATTGATTTAGAACCTTTATTTAAATTAAGACTTTGATGCCCCAGCCCCTCCCAACCAATATGCCCATAAACACAATGCTATCCCATATTAAAACAACCACCAGCTTTCTGAGACCACAGTGGCCTCACCCAAAAATCGCCATCTTTGTGAAGCTGTGGCAAAATCTTTCGCTGAATTTAAAAAAGGGCTGCACCCCTTATTTCCCCCAATTTTCCTCCTATTGCAAAAGAGGAAATTAAACGCAATATGAAACTGCCGCCACCGCTGTCAAACATGTCACTAAACTGGCAGATTTTTCCCCTTCCACACATGATACAAGAGCCAACATTGTGAAATTAGCCCAACTTCCCAACGCCTGAATCCAAGCTGAACACCATGTTGTCAAACTCATATCGCTTTGATCCAGGCTCAAATTGTCAATCTCAACGACTATCTACTTCACCTTGACCCTCATCCTGCGGATGACCCAACCCCCCTGCTATCAACATTGATCCGCTTCTTCAATGAAGAAAATGATGATGATCCGCCTGATCCCCCTCCTTCTCAGCCATGGTAGGATAAGCAGCTCATCGCGGTGCCATCTGGTAGGTTGTTTTCTCATTTATTTTGTGTTTCCCGCTGCTATTTTTAGGGCGGTCAGTTCATGTCTTTGTTTGGTTAGCTTTGGAGTTTCTGTTTCAGTATTGTTCTTCCCCTGGTTGGCTTGCCTCAGTTAAATAAAAAAATTCTTGCACTTTTTTTGTTCTTTTAAGAGTTTACAAAAGCCAAAGAACATGATTTAGCTGAGGCCATAAGTTTTAACCCAGTATTAGATTTTTACCCCAAAGAAGTAGAGCTTGATAACATCAAATAGTTATTTTACCAAGTAAAGTTGTATCTAAACAGCCCATCCACCATCAACTTAGCCCATATTTTTGATTTTATGGAGAGTCTAGAATAGTGAAGTGTGTTAAGATTGGGTTCATCCGGTCCAATACATGTTTTAGAATACAATTTCAGATCCTTGCCAAATTCAACCTAAATCAGGAGGTTCTAATGAGGGGTACCATGTGAAAGACGATATAGTATGGTTCTGGGGACGTTTATGGGTTCCCTCTGGACCTCTTCTACTGGAGTTAATCAAGAACATCATGATGAAAAAACAGTGTGCCAACCTTGAACTATGAAACCCCCTGGTGCTTACCTGCTGCACAAATAACTGGAAGGGAATTTTAGCGCATGTTTTAGTATACCAAGGGTTGCCTTGGGTGCAATAGAATAAAAACAAATCTTTGGCCCCTTGCTGATTTTTTTTTCCAGTCCAGAAAGCAGTTGGGCCTTGGTCTTCCCTTTGGTCAACTTTATTGTGAAGCTACCTCTTTCAGATGAATATGATGCCATAATAGTGGTGGCGGATCATTTTACCAATTTTGCCCATTTTGTCCCTTGCCATACCACATTAACTGCGGCTCAGTTAGTCATGTTATCTGTCTCCCACGTGTTCTCCGCCCATGGCTTACAAAAGGAAGTCATCAGTGACCGTGGACCCCAGTTCACGTCCATATTCTATGAAGAGTCTACAAGGTTCTTCAGATTTACCCATGACATTTAAAATCCTTCCACTCCCAATCAGACGATCAGAAAGAACGATTAGTTTAATGATTTGAGATATGCTGCGTTGTTATTATGTTGCTGATCATAATAGTGGGCCTCTATCTACCTTTGGCTCAATTTCATTTAAAATAAAGCTCAACACTACTAGACCAGCTGCTCTTTCTTCTTTAATTATGAGTTCAACCCCTTTTCTAGTATAAAACATGTTATGTGTCCAAAGTGGAAGCTTTGGTGGTCTAAATAAAGTTCATCAAGAAGGTAAACCATGAGGTAATACCGATTTGTATGCTGCCCTGAAGACCTTAAAGGACTCGCAGAGTTGAGAGAGGGTAGGTCCTGAGTATGGGGAGTTAAAGCTTGTGACACTTGACTCCAGAAACATTCCAATCAATCATCCAGCAAGAAATGGGACAAAGTGGATAAGACTTTATCATATTATAAAATGTGTGTCACGCTTCCTTTAATTTTATCTTTCACCTAAGTTCTAAATCTTTGCTCATTTCATGAGAGTAAATTAATCTTGTTTGAGGTTCCTCCTCATGAGACCCCAGAGTCTTACCTTATGGATATGGCACCAGAGTGGGAGGTGGAGGAAATTGTGGCCTCCCTTTAGGTTAAATTGCCTTGAGTACTTGGTATCATGGATGGTTTTTGACGCCTTGGAGAGCAGTGCATTCACCCCTCAACTTTGCCCATGTTTATGACCTAATTGATACTTTCCACAAGTGCTTTCTACCGCTGTGGCCCTAAGTTAACTATAGAAAACGCTGAAATTAAATTACCACATGCCCGTAAAAACTTATATTTAGTGGATCCCCTTAAGGGGATGGCACCTCAAAATCTGAAGGGTAATGTCATGTCCCATGACATATCATCGGTGCAAATTGCAATAATAAGCATGAAGTGGCTAAGGCTAAAGGTGTCAAATTGTCCTTGTCTAATTTGGTTTATACCTTAGACCAAAGGTGTTAAGTGACAAGAATTTTGAGGTTGGTTTAAGGAGTCACGTGATGTAACTATAAATGTTATATCTACAACCCTTAAAGTTACACGCTATATTACCCAGGAAAAAGGGATATTACATCTAAATTATGGAATGAAGATTCCATGAAAGTGGCTGATCAAAAGAAGACTGTTTCTAGTCTGGGTGAGTTATAACCCTGTGAAAGGCATAGAATGCCAATAGCAAATCTGCCCTATAATCTTGCCAGAAGGACGTTCTAGTGTTTCTGTGAGGGAGAAAGTTCAAGTAATACCAAAGGCCCATAACAAACCAAATGGCTGCAATGAGGCAACTGTGGGTCTTTCTGGGGCAACCCCCAGTGGTGGGAGGCGTGTGAAAACAAATCCCTGTGGTTTGCAGTTGCTGGCCTTTGGGGACTGTCCCATAATCTGGTTTTCCACCAGGCATCAAAGAATTACCAAAGTCAATCTGGGGTACTGACTTGTGATTTAAAATAATGAAAGTACTAATTAAGATGTATTGATTTGATTCATACTCTGGGCGAGCTTAAAAGTCAACCTGTAATTGATGGGTTAGGTTGAACTGCTTCACGGGTTTAAAAAAGAATTTGGAGTGCTGGATCAGATAACCTACACTGGAGTGGATGGCCCCAAACATGGGTGGTCCAGATGATCCAGAGCTTAGAACCTCTTTCAAGTTGGTCATACAGGCGTTTTTCACTTAGAAACAGTGTTTAAGAATCAAAATACTGAAAATTCCTTGTTAGATGGATTGTTCCAAGCCAGTGGTGGATCAATGGAACGTTTCAATAGTTTATAGACCTTCTTGTTTCGAAAAAGGAAGTGTTATTAGGAGCACAATCCTACTACTTTAATTAGGGCGCGTCAAGCTTCTGGATTAATGGATCAAAGTCCAAAAAAACAATTATTAGAACTAATATATGGATGATGCGATGCTGTTGAGATTTTCTGTCCATATTCCCAGGCTGCTAGATTACCAGGAATCGCTAGGGGATAATTCCCTAATGCAAGATAAATTGAAAATTGGTGGACCCTAATTTCAGAGTAACTATGTTTGGGGATTTTGTGATATTCACCTGGCCATATCCGTTGGGATTGATCTTGACAAATGCTTAGGATCTCATTGGTCAGAGTTGCCGACAAAATAGGGTCATCTGATAGTAATTTACTATCAGGTGTACCAATTGGGATTGGTCAGGTTTCATCACCAAATGATTGGGAATGTAAGTAGTAAGTTGCGAGGCGAGTGATGCCACCTGCAACATACAAATTGATCATTTAGTTTATGACCTGCCTTAATGGGTAATAAGTCCCATTACCTAAGCAGGTCGCTAGCCAAATATGGTTGGTTCGCTTGTATTGAGAGGAAAACGTTAGGGAAATGTTTTCTGAATCTTTCCTTTTATGTCTTGAGGATGTCCAATGATGAAATCTGTCCAAGATGGGGAAGACCATCGCTGCTGAGATGAGGATGGGTGATTCAATGGCAACAGCTGCCATACCATCAAAGAGGTATCAACCGAGGGTAGATGACTGAATTCCCACTATAAATTACCTAGAATTCACTTATGATAAAAAACAGTTAGATAGTACTACAGTGAAATAGTTCTATAGTTTTCATCTGGTATATAGTTTAAATAGTAAACTATTATCAGCTTTCAATTGTTTTATTGCTAAGAATATTATTGCTGTGTGCAATAATTTGGAGACTCTTTTAAGGAAAAAGAGTAAAGATCTGAGCGGGGATCTAGAGAAGAAGGAGAAACAAATTGAGGATTGCTGCCAACTGTGTGTTGGACCAAAGAGACTGTCACCAGGGAATCTCAGAGAAGATTAGGTTGGACATTATGAGTGAATAAATCCCTATATCAACACATCTCAATTATTTCAAATGGGAATACTGGCCAAGCGTTGGGCTGAGAACTAAGAATTCCACTCAACTACGGATAATAGTCATCATACTATTATCAAATGATAATATCAAATACTATACAATGCGGACAGATTTCACAAGAACCAAACCTGTGCAATAATAAGTTTATAGGGGTTATTTTCCAATAATAATCAAGACCTCTAAATTTTTTACACATGCTTTATCTAGATTTAAAAGAATAAATGTTTGAAATTGTGCAACAAGTGGAGTCCATGGGTAACAATTGGAAATTATTAGAAGTTTACTTACTGAAAGACCTAAAATAGGGAATGAACTGACAACAGACCTTAGAGGCTTTTTTCTTTTTAGCGGTGGAAGGAGAGGGTCAGAAATTGGGTTTAGAACTGGCATGAACTGTGCCCCCTTTCAGTCTCTCCAATTGGTTGTCTTAGTAAAAATAGTATAGGTTGTGAGGGTTCTTATGATTTCTTAAAAATCCATAAAGTTTTAATATTGGATGCCTCATATCAGCAGCTGATTTAAATTCATTAGAAAATTTTACCATAACTGCTCATATTTACTGGTTTGCATCATTCCACTATATAGGGAACTATCTCTACTCTTAGAGTGATATATAAATACAGGATATATTGGGTGACTCATATTGCTGATCCAAAAACTGTAAAATCATTAATAGTGAACCAATTCTACTTTTCTGACTCATTAAAGGTTATCCAAGTCTTAGAGAAATTTTCTGTTTCTGTCTTATGAGTTACTGGTATAGCTGTAGGATGTGTCTTGGGCCCTGATAGTGGCCCAACCTGTACTACCTCCCTGCAGACACCCTCAATCATTTCCAATAAGGAAGAAGTTTAGAAGGGGGCAAAGAGGAGGATCTTTAGGGGCCAGAGCAGAAAACTACACCTCATCTACTACATGAGCTTGGGCACTCAAATGAGATAAGGGATTGACTGAAGCTTTGGTCTCCTTTTTTGCCTGTAGTAAAAATTCTCATGATCCAGAATTTAGGCTTAGTCTCCAGACATAAAGATGATTAGAGTATGAGTTTTTTATTTAACTGAGGCAAGCTGACCAGGGGATGGGCATTACCGAGTATGTGTGGGAACAAAAAAGGGGGGAATGAAGGTAGATCAAATTGGGCACCCTGGGGTACTCAGGTTACCCCTGTTGCCAGCGGGACTGCCAGGTATGGGGGTTGATGCGCTACTATGAGGGGGTTTCCCCCGCTATGGAGCAGGTGTGAAGGAAGGGGTCTGTGTGGAGGAACCAGAGTGGGAACCACGATTCTATGAGCGCCTGTTACCCTGGACCCATATATCCATAGAGCCAGGCTTGGAAGTGCTCCAATAAGTGGACATGGAACCTGTTGTTAACCCCAGGGATGGTTGGGACCGTGCCCTTGAACGCATCTAAGGCAATGGTGTGGATTGTCCATATTGTAATGGGTATCATTAGGGAGCGGAGGGTAGATGGGATTGGTGATTCAATATGGAGCGCGAGGAGGCTCTTTGAGATAGAAAATTCTTGCTCGTTTTGGAGCTTAAGCAGGCGCGCGACTTCCCGCCATATGGCTTTGGTTGGGGGCATGTTTCTAGGCGGTGGTATAGGGAGCCCTCCCCTCCACATACTGCGCAGGTTGCGTGGAGGGAATTGGAGCAGTCCGCCATCCTATAGGTCCTTCTCAGGCAGCGCCAGGTGTTGGCTCTTATCCTCGGCTGTAGGAGTGGATGGTGCTTCATTTTCCACACTGCCTTCTGTGTGGTTAAGTCATAGGGAATGTCCAACACATCTAGGTATTCGATTCTAGCAATGGTTGGGGTCATACCAAGCATGTCTCTCTGGGGGTGGTTTTCTGGATTTCTTAATTTGAAGTGGGGGCTGGGTCATCCCCTTCCCTGCACAGTGCCAATGTTCTCTATGGTCCACCCCATGTGGTGGATGGCTTGGAGGAT